>CAUYPK010048435.1:0-28294 GCA_963574355.1 Loris lydekkerianus | reverse complement strand
CTGTTTTTGCTTTCCATTTCTCTTCTTCATTGAGGGTTTGGGAGCGTTCGAACGCTTTGTCGTCAATGTCAGAAATCCTTGCTTCTGCTTGCTCCATTCTGTTACTGAGGGATTCTACTGTGTTTGTCAGATCTTTGAGGGATGCAACTTCTTGTGTCAATGATTCAAAATCTTTGGTCATTTGCTCTTTGAATCCGTTGAATTCTTGAGATAACCTTTGGAATTCTAATTCGATCTTATTTGGTATCCAGATCCTGAATTCAATTTCTGACATCTCAGCTATTTGTTTGTGCATGGGGTCTTGTGCTGTTTCTGCCCTATTGATCTTTGGGGGAGTAGATCTACTCTGATTATTCATATTGCCAGAGTTTTTCCTGTTAATTTCACCTCATGATTGTTTTTCACCGTTGCCTTTGGCCGTCCTCAGTGTTGTAGAGCTGTCTCTCCAAGATTAGACCCCAGGGGGATCACTCTATTGTTGCTGGATCTTTGTAGGGAGTGACCATGTGTCGTTCCTCTGGGGCTGGTGTAGTTAGGGGATTCTTGTTGTGGAAGCAGCTCCGGTGTGTGACACACCTGGATTCAGCAACAGGGCTGGGGGTGGTGCGCACGGTTCTCTGTGCCTGGTGCCCAGTGACTTTGGCACAGAGAACCCAAGGCTCTAGCAGTCTCTGGCCAGGAGAAGGGCTCTGAGCAGGGGCAGGGAGGGCTCCAGAGGGCACGCAGCTACCAGAGTCCCTGGTCAGATGGATGAGCTAGTGTGGAGGCTGGGAGGACACAGGAGGGGTGACGCAGGGTTGCGTGGCTTCCACAGTTCCTGGTTAGGGAATGTGGAGCCCTAGTGGGTGCGGGTCACCGGTCAGGGGTCACTGCACACCTCTTACGGAGGTCTGGGTGGCGCCAAGCCCAGGAGTTTGAGATTGCTATAAGCTGTGATGTCAGGGCACTCTACCCAAGGCAACAGCCCAAGGCTCCAGTGTGCCAAAGCTGTCTCACTCTGCTCCTAAGGATTAGGGCTGTGAGGCAGTTCAGGCCCCGCCTTTGAGCTGCTCAGTAACTAGGTTACTTTGTCCCGCCAGGTCCTTGCTCTTGGACCCTGAGGGCAGAGCTTGCAGTAGCAGTGTTTTCACACAATGGCTTTCACTGAGCCCAGCTCAGTGGCTCATTTTGGGGCCCCAGACAATGCCAAAGTTCTCCACACTTTTGCTCAAGCTCTACCCTAGGCAGCTCAACTGAGCACCAAGTTTAAGAACACCAAAAAAGTTCACAGGTAAGGCCTTTCCAGTTTGCAGTCTCTCTGCTGCTTGTACTCACGTTTGCCGGCGTGATTAGGTCGATCGAACACACGCAGCCACTTGCCAGTTTTCCACTGTCTTTGTCCTCCTCCTGGGGTCTAGAAGTCCCTTGCTTGCTCCCTGTATCCTCAAAGGGATGATCATAGGCAGATCCCACGGGCCAGAGATGTCTGGAGTCGTGTCTCCCCAGACTAGCTGTGCCCTGTTAATCAGCCGCCATCTTTAATCCAATCCTTTTTTCACTTGGTGAATTTTTATACATGTAGGTATAGATGTATCTCTGTAAGCAATATATGGAATGTTTAAAAGGTCTATTTCACATATCTGTGAAATACACTGGATGGCATTCTTTATAAATTCCTAAATTTCTAAATTTCCAAATTTACTTTTCGAATTATATTTTGTAGTCATAACACATAAAGTATATCCTTGATACCAATGGATCTCCATCCTTTCCACTTCTTTTATTTCTGCTCCCTGTCTTAAAATTTTTATAATAGTTCACTTCATTGTTCCTTCTCTCTGCCTGCTGTATTCCTATTAACCTCCATTCAAGGTGTACTTTATTATGAACTTTTGGCCATTATTGGCCATGAGTTTAATTTAGCATTAGTTGTGAGTATGTGTGTGCATCTATTTCTGTGTATATAATTTTTCCTTGAGGTCATTTATCTTACCTAATACTGCTAAGTAGATACCTATAGATCTTGGGTTCCTAAATTGTGTTTCTACATAAAGATAGATAACACTCTTTTATTTTAGACTTTTTTTTATTGTTTGGGATTCATTGAGGGTGGAAAGAATTATGTTACAGTGATTGAATTTGTTATATAAAAGTCCCTCTTATAATTGTGTCCCACCCCTAAGAGTTGTGCCATACACTGTGACCCCCCCCATCTCTTTCTCCTACCCTTTCCCACTTGCTCATTTCCCTGCACACCCCCTTGTATTAGTTCATCTACTGCCTTCATATTAGAATCAAGTACATTGGATTCTTGCTTCTCCATTCTTGTGATGCTTTATTAAGAAGAATGTGTTCCACCTCCATCCAGGTAAATACAAAAGACGTAAAGTCTCCATCTTTTTTAGTGGCTGAATAATATTCCATGGTATACATATACCACAGCTTTTTAATCTGTTCTGGGATTGGTGGGCATTTAGACTGTTTCCACATTTTGATAATTGTAAATTGAGCTGCAATAAACAGTCTAGTGCAAATGTCCTTATAATAAAAAGATTTCTTTTTTCTTCTGGGTAGATGCCTAATAATGGGATTGTAGGATCAAATGGGAGGTCTAATTTGAGTTTTTTGAGGATTCTCCATACTTCTTTCCAAAAGTTGTATCGATCTGCAGTCCTACCAGCAGTGTAAATGTGTTCCCTTCTCTCCACATCCATGCCAGCATCTGTAGTTTTTAGACTTTGTGATGTGGGCAATTCTCATTGGGGTTAGGTGATATCTCAGGGTGGTTTTGATTTGCATTTTTCTGATGATTAGGAGTGATGAGCATTTTTCATATGTTAGCCATTCAGCTGTCTTTTTTTTTTTTTTTTTTTCATCTTTCTTCTTTAAAGAAGTTTCTATTCATGTCTTTTGACCACTGATATAAGGGATTATTAGCTGTTTTATGTTCATTAATTTGAGTTCTCTGTAGAGCCTAGTTATCAAGGTTTTGTCCGATTCATGATTTGCAAATATCTTTTCCCATTCTGAAGGTTGTCTGTTTGCTTTGGTTGTTGTTTCCTTAGCTGAACAGAAGCTTTTCAGTTTAATTAAGTCTTATTTGTCTATTTGTGGTGGTGTTTGAATTGCCATGGAAGTCTTCTTCATAAAATCTTTCCTCAGGCTGATATCATCAAGAGTTTTCCCCACACTTTCTTCAAGGATTTTTATTGTTTCCTGCCTTATATTTAAATCTCTTATCCATCTTGTATCAATTTTTGTAAGTGGTAAGAGTTGTGGGTTCAGTTTCAGTCGTTTACTTGTGGTGATCCCATTCTACCAACACCATTTATTGAATAGGGATTCTTTTCCCCAGTGTATGTGCTTGTTTGGTTTATCAAAGATCAGGTGGTTATAAGATGTTAGTTCCATCTCTATTCGGTTCCAAGTGTTAATGTCTCTATTTTTGTGCCAAGACCATGCTGTTTTTACAACTATGGCCTTGTAAGATAGCCGAAAGTCTCGTAGGGTGATACTCGTTTTTATTACTAAGAATTGCCTTGGCTCTACAGGGTTTCTTCTGGTTCCATGCAAAACAAGGTATTATTTTATCCAGATCTTGAAAGTATGATGTTGGTATTTTAATGGGCATTGCATTGAATCTGTAGATTGCTTTGGGTAGCATAGACATTTTCACAGTGTTGATTCTTCCCTGTCGTGAGCATGATATGCTCCTCCGTTTGTTAATGTCTTCTGTTATTTATTTTCTTAGGGTTTTGTAATTTTCTTTGTAGAGGTCCTTCACCTCTTTGTTATGTTTATTCCTAGGTATTTCATTTTTTTGAAGCTATTGTGAAAGGAGTTGCGTCCTTGATTAGCTTCTTATGTTGGCTGTTATTGGCATATATGTATGATACTGATTTGTGGACATTGATTTTATATCCTGAGGCATTGCTATATTTTTTAAATCACTTCCAGGAGTCTTGTGATTGAATCTTTGGGGTTCTCTAACCATAAGATCATATTGTCACCAGAGAGCTAGAATTTCAGCTCCTCTGCCCCCATTTGGACGCCCTTTATTTCTTTGTCTTGCCAGATTATATTGGCTAGAACTTCCAGCACTATTTTTAATAGTAGTGGCGTTAGAGGACAACCTTGTCTGGTTCCAGTTCTAAGTGGAAAACCTCTCACTTTTACTCCATTCAGTATAATATTAGCTGTGGGTTTGTCGTAGATGGATTTGATCAAATTAAGAAATGTGCCACCTATGCCTATATTCTTAAGTGTTCTAATTAGAAAAGGATGCTGAATTTTATCAAATGCTTTTTCTGCATCTATTGAGAGGATCATATTGTCTTTGTTTTTGCTTCTGTTGATATGGTGGATTACATTTATGAACTTCTGAATGTTAAACCAGCCTTGCATCCCTGGGATGAAACCTACTTGATTGTGATGAATTATTTTTTTAATGTGTAGCTGTTATCTATTGGCTAGGATTTTATTGAGAATTTTTACATCTGTATTCATTAGTGAAATTCCTTTTTATTTGGGTCTTTTCCTGGTTTTGATATCTGGGTGATGTTTGCTTTATAGAACATGTTAGGGTAGGCTTTTCTTTTTTGAGACAGAGTCTCACTCTGTTTCCCAGGGTAGAGTGCTGTGTCATCAGTGTAGCTCACAGCAACCTCACACTCTTGAGTCCAAGCAATCCTCCTGCCTTAGCTTCCTGTATTTTCAGAGTTTAAATTTACATTTCTACTATTGACGGGTTTTAGCTATCCTGTCTATTACTTGATATCAAGGATGTTGTTCTTTTGGGATATAAAACTGTGAAGTTCTGTCATGTACCATTTTCCTAAATAAAGTTCTCTGTCAAATTAATCTTCTCAAATTATACTTTCTTTTCTTCCTAATAGTCCTACTTTATGTAATTTAACATTTTTACCCCCCCCCCCCCCAGTGCCCTGCTATATTATAATGGTAAAGAATAAACAAGAAAAACAATTCATTATGATAGCAACGCGTATTTTCATAAAAATGTTTTGTCAATAGCCTGGATTGGCTAGTACTGTTCTATGTGTTATTACTGCCCACTAATAGTGAACTTTACTAATGTGAATGTTTAAACCAAAAGTAATTACCTCTTTAGCTAATTCTCAATCAATCTTGAAAATGATGAGTATATTTTAATAACTTGAACCATCAAAACTTTTCAAACTCACCAAGAAAGGATTTGGGGGTAATTTACACTCCTAGAAAGTATCATGGAGTAATGTCCAGACACTATTATAAAGTCCAAACTCTTACAGTCATTTGATTTTTGACAAAAATTATAAGTATTTCTTTCTTTCTTTTTTTGAGACAGAGTCTCCCTCTGTCACCCTGGGTGGAGTGCCGTGGCATCAGAGCTCACAGCAACCTCAAACCCTTGGGCTCAAGTAATTCTCTTGCCTCAGCCTCCTGAGTAGCTGGGACTACAGGTGCCTGTCACAGTATTAGTCTACAGGTGCCTGTCACAGTATTAGTCTACTTTTTTAGAGACAGGGTCTTACTGTTTCTTGGACTGGTCTCAAATGCGTGAGTTCAAGCAGTCCATCTGCCTTATCTACCCAGAGTGCTAGGATTACAGGTTTAAGCCACTGTACCCAGCCTAAAAATTTCAAGTATTTCTAGAGGGAAAGTATATCAACAAAAGGTGCTGGGAAAACTGGGATATCCTTTGGGGGAGAAAATGAATCTTTCCTTAACAACATACATAAAATTACCTCTAAATGGATAATAGGCTTAATATGAAAACTAAAGCTATGCAAATTTGAAAAGAAAATACTATGTTTAGGCCAGGCACTGTGGCTCACTACTGTAATCCTAGCACTTTTGGAGGCAAAGGCAGGAAGAACACTTGAGGTCAGAAGTTTGAGACCACCCTGAACAACAGAGCAAGACCCTATCTCTAAAAAAAAGAAAAAATACAAAAATTAGCCAGCCACGTAGCAGTTGTAGTCCCAGCTACTTGGGAGACTGAGGGAGGTGCATGTTGGCTCACACTACAAAGTGAGAACCTGTATGGAAAAGAAAGCAAATTTAAAGTAATATCCTTTTGACCTTGGGATACAAAAGGATTTCTTAGGTAGCACATGAGAAACACAAAATTTTCATTAATATTGAAAACCTCTGGGAAGATACTATTAATAAAAAATGAAAAGGCATGCCACAGCCTGGGAGAAAATATTGGGTAGATGAAATGACAATACAACTTAAAACGAGGACAAGGTTTGAAAAATCATGCCACCAGGGAAAATATTCAAATAGCCAGTAAGCACATGAAAAATTGATTAGCTTCACTGACCACCTAGGAAAATGAAAGATTTAAACTGAAAAATAACCTACTGAAATGATTAAAAATACTGACAGTATCAAGTATTGGTGAGGTTATAGAGCTTATGGGAGCATAAAGTGATATAGTCACTTTGGAACATAGTTTGGTGGTGTCTTATAAAGTTCACCATTTCATTTACTATTAAATATCTACCCCAGACAAATAAAAAGAGTGTCCACAGAGAGAGTGATACTTGAATGTTCATAGCAGTTTTTTCTTTCATAGCTGTGTGAGTCGCAATAGCAAAAAACTAGAAACACCCAGAGAATGAGTACATAAATTTGGTATGTACTTAAAATGGAACACTAGTCAGTAATATAAGTAAATGAATGAGTTATTGTTACTTGCAGCAAATAGTCTCAAAAAGTACACTGTGATTCCATTTACGTTAAATTCTACAGTAGGCAATACTAATCTGTAATGACAAAAAGCTTATAGTGCTTGCTTGCAGCCGAGTAGATGGGTAGGGGATGGCTTCCAAATGGACATAAGGGAAATTTTTTATATGTTTTCTATCTTGTTTTTGATAGTAGTTAATGTGTATATTTGTCAGATTTATCAAACTGTACACTTAAAATGAACACATTTATTGTAAATGTATGTAACTTATACATTAATAAAGGTTAATGTTTTAAAATGTATTCTGGCATTTGACAAATAAACTCAGCCACTTGGAAAAATAAGAATATACCACTTTCCTAAATATTTATTTGATAAATAAATCTGTAGAAAATAATGAACATTAGAATGCTTAATAAGAAAAACCCTTTGGATGTGGCTAAAGATATCTTTATAAGCCTGAATATTTCAAGATTCAAAGAGAAAGAATATTTACATAATAATAAGACATGTATAACATCTAATATAAGAAGTTAATAATGTAATATTATATTATTATATTAATATAATAAGTTAAAATATAAAATAGAGCAGAAAATTTGTTGTTGAATTTATCCTTTCCCACATTGAGCAAATAACAACATCACAGATTTTGTTCTCCTTTGTGTTGGTTGTGGATATATGCATCCTTGGTCAGGTATCAAATGGATCATATCCTTTGTTTGGTAGTGTTTATAGTTCCTCTAACACAGCAGTTCTCAACCCGCAGGAACTGTATTAAAGGATTCTGGTATTAGAAAGGTTGAGGACCACTGCTATAACAGGATTTTATGGGGTCTGACAGTTAAGTTTACGAGTTTGCCACTGTCCCCTTACATTGGTAGTGCTGTACAAATAACCTTTGTAGATGTGTGTTTGTGATGCCATGGGGCAGTCTCTTACTGAGTGGTTTTCACTATTATTGTTGGATGTTTTTGTGTGCCATTGAGAGAATGTTGGAGTTTGAATTAGAGCAATAAACAAACATTAAATTTCTTGTTAATGGCAAGAGTGGAAGTGAATTCAGGGACATGTTAGCCCAAGTTTATGGGATTCATACCGTGAATAAAATAGCAGTGTACAAATGGATTTAAATATTTTACCCAGGGGAAAGAAAGTGTCACTGATGAAGAGAGGTCATGGTAGCCTGTGACAAGCAGAACTGGTGAAAACATTGAGATAGTTCCTCCAATTGTGCTTCAGAATCATTGGCTGACTGTGAGAAGCATAGCAGACCTAGTAAACATAAAGAGAGAAATAGGAAAAATTATACTGAAAATCTTTGCATGAGAAAGGTGTATGCAAAAATGATCCCAAAGGTGCCTGTAGTTCCAGATACTCGGGAGGCTGAGGCAAGAGAATTGCTTGAGCTCAAAAGTTTAAGGTTGCTTTGAGCTGTGACACCACAATACTCTACCGAGGACAACAAAATAAAACTCTGTCTCAGAAAAAAAAAATATTCCAAAGGAGCTCACCCATGAACAAAAACAAGGGAGTGTTGAAGTTTGCCAATACCTTTTAGAGAGGCAAGACAATTTTGGGGGCCAATTATCACCTGAAACTTGGGTGTACCAATACAGCCCGGAAACAAAGCATCAAAATGCACAATGGAAGTTGACCAATTCTTACCAGCAGAAAATTTCCATCTGTACAAAACAAGAGTTGGAATGACATTGGTAACATTGTTGTTATCAGAGAGATTATTCTTGATGAATTTGTACCAATTGGACAGTTAACCATGTTTACTATTTGATAGTGCTGAAAAAGTGCATGAAATAGATGAAAATGACCTCAACTTTTCACTAGCAGCTCATGGCTCTTGTATTGCAACAGTGCACCAACTGACACGGCACTGTCTGTGAGGGAGTTTTTAGCTAGTAAGCAAGTAATTGTATTGGAACACCTTGCCAACTCACCTGATCTGGCCCCACAATGACTTTTCTTTACCCAAAGAAAAAAGACATATTGAAAGGAAGACATCTTGTTGATGATATTCAAGACATCAAGGGTAATGCAATGATAGCTCTGATGCCCATTCTAGAAAAAGAGTTGCAAAATTGCTTTGAAGGGTAGACTAGAAGCTGGTGTCAGTGCATAGCTTCCCAAGGGGACCATAGTGATAATTCAGCAATGAGGTATGTGGCACTTTTTTTGAGTTCAAGAATTTAATCGTCAGACCTTGTAAGCAGTAAAATTATTAAAAAATTAACTATATTCTGGGATACTAAAGTGGAAGATACTTTTTTGAGTTTGATTATCATTATCTTTAAGTAGCTTAAGAAATGTGCTTCTGTAAGCTTCTTACAAAATTGATGCTGCCCATATGGGGACTTTGAGACCATTTTCTCTAGTTTTTGTAGTCATTTTGAAAGTTTTATTAAGCAGGCTTTAATAGGCTATGTATTATGGTTTTATATACTCTGAGGAAGTTAAAGCTTTCTGTTTGACTGGGATTCTGTTTTTTTGCTTTTGTGTTTACAAAGTTGATTAACTCTTCTATATAATTAGATAATTTGTTAAGCTTCTGTCTTCATAGCTATTGATTATAAAGTATGACATTCATAAGAATTAATGCCAAAGTAGAAAATTCTTTTAGGGATGATACCGTCTGAGTTATTGTAAAGATTTCTATTTCATCCAGCATATCAGTGTTTTTGTCTCTTTTTGGAAGAGTGTGACTAGCTGGTAATTTGTCTTCCAATTCACATGTGTGCACATGATAAAGAACCATACAATTAGATAGGTGTTATAAATAGGATATGACAAGGAAGACAGACCTACTCGTGTTTCCAACATTTTATAGCATGTGCCCAGTGGAGGTTTGCTACTCTTTAATTTTGCTTTTTGGGCTAACCAGCTGACGCCCAGTTGAAAAGACTTATGTTCTTATGAGGCCACAAAAGCCTAATGTTCAGTCTCCAGCTACCTCGGATTTTGGAGAACATTGTGTACCATCAGCAGCTTCAGTCCCCACCCTCTAACACTAATGGTCATCTATCAAAGTTGAGGCTAAGAGTGAGGGAGAGGAAGCTTCCAGATAAACATACAGCAGTGCCTAAACAGCTAATCACTCTAGGCTTCCGCTTCCAGGACCTATAATTAGAAGTCCTTCTTTTTCCTTGTATTCCCAGATGACGCAAATGCTTTTTGTGGCTTGGCACCTCATTTGGGGCGTGGGTTTAGTTTATGGTCAGGCCAGAGTCTGGTTTAGTCTTCTGATGCTGCATAAATAGTTCTCAAGCCACAGTCTACTCTGTACAAGTTTTCCTTTTATGTATATTTGCTTTTTAACTTATTTTCTAGAAAAAAACCCTTGGTATTTCCCCAACAGAATACGTGCAAAAGAGGAAATTGCAAATTAAAAGAAAGTACATGATTCTGTAGTCCTATGCCAGCTATTTCTTTCTTTCCTCTCCTGTTAATATTTTATATTATTTTAAAAGTTTGTGAAGAGCATAAATGTATTGGTGCATTATAGAAGCCACATTTGCATGGAGGAGTGGAAAAAGAAAATGAGATAGGATAAAGCAGATAATAGCTATAATTTTTCAGTAGCTGTTTCCTTAAAAATTTGAATTGATTTTACATAATAATGAAATGCCAATTTAGTTAATGTCAGTGTGAAAAGCTAATGGCATAAAGTGTTCATCAATGATTATCATTTATATATAAAATAATAATAGACTTTATTTTGCAAATGAGGATTTTTATTTGAACATTCTTTGTAAAACATTGATATGATACAAAGTGTAGTGAAGTTTGTCTGTAGCATGTGGTCAGATGCATAAAACCATTTTCTTCTGTAGAATCAAAAGAAAGTAGTAGAGTTATGAGAATTCACACTTATTATAACTCTGCAAAAAAGTGGGTAGGAGGAGCGAAAAAATAATTTCCACAAAAGAACACCAAAGATTTATTGTTTGAATGAAAATAATAAGTAAAGAATGTGTATCAATGACCTCATGACCATAGCTAGGGGTGTAATGAGAGATAAGGTGTATATACGGTTTCTATTTTTTTTTTCCCTTTTTATTATTTTAGGTTTTTCTTTCTTTCTTTCTTTTTTTTTTTTTTTTTCTTTTTGAGACAGAGTCTCATAGGTAGAATGCCATGGCGTCACAGCTCACAGCAACCTCAAACTCATGGGCTTAAGTGATTCTCCTGCCTCAGCCTCCCAAACAGCTGGGACTACAAATGCCTTGCACAATACCCAGCTATTTTTTTTGTTGCAGTTGTCATTATTGTTTTAGCTGGCCCGGGCCAGGTTCAAGCCTGCCAGCCAGGGTATTTGGAGCTGGTGCCCTACCCACTGAGCTATGGGCGCCACCCTTACTGTTTTAGATTTAAAAAATAAAATTTATAAAATTATTTATAATAAATGGCACTGGAGACTGGGTGGTTCAGAGGTCTGGTAGCTTCCATTCCTAGGTTACTGTGACTGATGCAATTCTGAGCTCTCAGGTCCAAGGTGCCAGGTCTGCAGGGGAGTTGGCTTTGCTGCAACCACCTCTTCATCGCCCCTTACTGGGCTGCAGAAGGACTATTTAGAGGGGGCACTGCTGTGCCATGTCCTCAGACCTGGAACTGAACATACCTCCACCCCTCTACCAACAGGGGATTTGAGCAGAATGGATACCTGAGAAGCCTTGTCACAACTGCTTTTGCAGGACCTGGGCAGGGGGAGAGCATTAGTTACCTGGTGGCTCCACAGCCCACCACTACCACCCTCACGTTGACGTTGGTCTGCTCAGCTTCATGGTTTCTGTGCTGCTGTGACCTTGCCCACACTTCTCCAGACTGCAGATCCAGCTAGAGGTCTCCTACTGTTCTTAGACCTGCAGCTTCATTTCTGAGGTTCTAGGGCTGTCTCTAGATCCAGAGACTTTGTCCTTGAGGCTCCAGCACGCCTGTGGGCCCTGAGGTTTCATCTTCGAGGTATCACTGCTGCTGCCACAGGCTTGGACTCCAGCTCTCCCCAGTGAGGCTCAAAGGCTCTCCCCCCAAGGTTCCTCTGCTGCATCAGACCTCCACAGCTCTGGCCCTGAGCCTCCAGTGCTTCCACCAGCTCCAAGATGTCCACTGACTACCTGGTAAAACCGTCTACCCCCTCGCTGCTGCAACACTCCACCAGAAACCCACCAGTCTTGAGTCACCATTGCAGACCACGTTGTTTGAGGAAATACTCACAGTGGATGCCCACAACCACTGCCAGGATAACCTGACTCAGCTGCCACTGTCGCCTCTGTGGGAGACTAGGCAGTGCAATCCTCCGTTACATGAACCTCCATGGAGAAGGTCACCCCTAGGCTTCAACCTGAGCTTCTAGCAGCAGCCTGGGTAACAATCCACCACTCTGCACAAAGATCTACCACTGGCTTAAACTGTGACAATCACAAGGGAATGGTACAAAGCAGAAAAACTGCATTACAGACCCCAAATCTGCCAATCTGCCATGAAAACACTGTGTAGGGACCCTTTTTTCTTCTCACTAAGTAGGAAAGTTGCCAGCAAAGGAAAACAGATGTGCTGAGCTAAGAGAAGAGGATTCAGACAAGGCGAAACCAACAAAAAAACTCTAGTAACATGAAAAAAGAAGACAATTTGACACCCACCCCCAAGGGATCACAACGGATCTACACCAGTGGACCCCAACCAAAGGGAAATTGTCAAAGTGTCAGAAATGGATTTCAGAATATCAGTGGAAAATAAGATGAATGGCATTGAAGACAAGGTCAAAAACCAACAAAAGCAAGCCCCTCCCCCAAACTTCAGGATATCAGTGCAAAAAAGTTAAAAACTCTCTAATGAGCTAGACAATGGAAGAAGGGATATAACAGAACTTTAGAAATGGAAGAGGTCTCCTAGAACTCCAGGAGGCTGAGGTAGTTGGGTTGCTTGAGCTCAGGAGTTTGAGACCAACCTAAGATCAAGACCCTATTTCTCCTAAAAGTAGGGAAAAAAAACCCCAAATCTGACCAGGCATGCTATATACATCTGTAGTCGCAGTTACTCCAGAGGCTGAGGTAAGAGGATTGCTCAGGCCTAAGAGTGTGAGATTGCTGTCAGCTGTGATGCCACCACACTCTATCCAGGTGACAGAATTTCAAAATGCAGCATAAAGCTTCAAAACAAGCTAAACAAAGGAGAAGAAAGCATCTCAGAGCTCGAAGATAAGGCTCTCAAACCAGCCCTAGTGAGTCAACAGTGAAGAAAGTCACAAAGCAGAAAGGAGAATAAAGAGGAATGAACAATCACTCAGAGAAATACAGGGCTATCTGAAGAGAACTAAGAGATAAATTATGGCTGTCCCTGAGAAAGAAGTAGAAAAGGCAAAAAGCATGGAAAATCTATTCAAGGGAATTATTGAGTAAAACTTCCTTGGTATCACCAGAGATTCAGATACCCAGATACAAGATGGTTGTTGACACCAGGAACACCACAGGATATAGGACATTGCCAAGATACATAATCGTCAACCTTGGCCAAAGTCAAAATGAAGGAGAAAATGCTGCAAGCTAAAAGATGAAAGCAACAACTAACCTACAAAGAAAACCCATTGGGCTAACAGCAGACTTCTCAGTGTAGACTTTACATAGAACAATCCAGAAGGAAGTGCGGTCCCATTTTTAGTTCTCTTAAACAGAACAACTGCCAGCCAAGAATTTTTTATCCTGAAAACTAAGTTTCATAAATGATGGAGAAATAAAGACCTTTCAAGATAAGCAAACACTAAGGGAATTTCTTACTACTAGGAATAGTAGTAGTACTAGTACTATTACTACTCTTTCTATAGGAAATGCTCAAAAGTGCATTATATATGGATAACATAGCAGATACCAACTAGTATAAAAATACCCAAAAGTTGTAGCTTACAGCTCACAAGAAGGAAAACTAAACAGTAAGGTATTATCCAACATGATGAACAGAATAGTATTCCACGTATCAATATTAACACTCAATGTGCCACACATAAAAGACATAGACTGGCTGAATGGATGAAAAAACACAATCCAAGCAGCCATCTCTAGGAAACTGATAAGGACCCACATAGACTCACCATGAAAGGGATGGGAAAATGTATTGCACACAAATGGAAACCAAAAAAAGCAAGTATAGCCATTCTTATATCAGAGAAAATAGACACAGGAGCACCTAAATTCATAAAGCAAATCCTGCTACATCTAAGTAAAGAAATAAATAATAGCATCAAAATTGCCAAGGAATTCAACACACCACTGATAGACCTAGGCAGGTCATTGAAGCAGAAAATCAATAAAGAAACATTGAACTTAAATGAGACACTAGAACAAATGGACCTTGTGTGTATTGTAGAACAGTCTATCCCCAAACTGCATAAAACACATTCTTTTCATTAGCACATGGAGCATTTTGCAACATTTTACAGGTGTGAGCATAATAGCCAAGAATCTCCTGAGGCTGGGAGTTTGAGGCCAACCTGGGCAACAGCGCAAAACCCTGTCTCTACAAAATTTCAAAAATTAGGTGGTTGCAGAGGTGCGGGCCTATAGGCCGAGCTACTCAGGAATCTGAGTCATGAAACTTAATTGAGCCCAGGAATTCAAGGTTTAAGTGAGTTATGATCACACCATTCCACTCCAGCCTGGGCAACAGAGTGTGGCTCTGTGCCTAAAAGTAATGAATGAATAAATAAAAATTATAATGGTAGTTAAAAACCTTAAAAGTAGACCCAAATAGGGCTGATCCCTGTAGTCCTAGCATTTTGGAGGGCCAAGGCAGAGAGAGGATTATTTGAGGCCAGGAGTTCAAGACATCCTGAGCAAGAGTGAGACCCTGTCACTACTTAAAAAGTAGAAAGAAAAAAAAACTAACTAGTTATGGTTGTGGGTATGTGTTATTTCATCACTTGAGAGGCTGAGGCAGAAGAATCACTTGAACTCATGAGTTTGAGGTTGTAATGAGCTGTGATAATGCTACTCTGCTCTAGTCTTTGTACTCTAGACAACAAAGTGAGACCCCGTTTCAAAAATAAAATAAAATAAAAAATAAAAACAGTGATAACAAATGTTTTTACTGTTGAATTCTACCAAACATTTAAGGCGGGTAATTGAAAACAATTTCACATAATTTATTAAATAAAGAGCGTTTCTTAGTTCCCTCTTTGATGCCTGCAGTTCTCTGATAGCAAAACCAAACACATTATTAGAAAACTAAAAGCCAATATATTTCAGGAACACAGACAAGAAAATTATCACAATTTTGACAAATTGAATGCAGCAGCATATCAGTGATTTTGACCAAATGGGGCTTATCCCAGGAATGTGAGGCTTGTTTAGCATTTGATAATTATTGTTAAAATTCACAACATTAATAGACTATAGAAGAAAACCACATAATCATTTCAATATATGTGTAAGAGCATGTGAAAAATCCAACAGACTTTCATTACAAATGCTCTCAACATATTTTGTAAAAGGCTATTACAAAAAAAGCTGCAACTAATGTCATACTTAAAGATTGAATGTGTTAACCTTAAGAAATGGAAAAAGGCATAGATATCTCTTCTCACCATTCTTGTTTGCCCCAGAAAATGCATTAAGTTGAGAAAAAGAAAAGAAAAGGCATGTAGTTTGGTAATAAGTCAAACTGGTTCTATTCCTATACCTGTAGTACATGATTGTAATCAAAGAAAATTCATGTACTCTGCCAAAAAACTCCTAGAGCTAGCAGAAAACATGCAAAGTCAAGGTTAAAAAAAAAAAAAGCATAGATTTTTATTCCTATCACTAGCAAGGAAAGTTGATAATTGCAATTTTAAAAACATTGTCATTTATAATAAATCTAAAAGTATATTCAGAATCTTTGTGCTGAACAATAAAAAAGAAGTTAAAATAAATCTAAATTAAGAAATATGATGCATTCATGGATCAGAAGACTCAATAGTAAGATGTCAGTTATCCCCATATTGATTTATACACTTAAAACAGTTCCCCCAAATTCCTGAATGAGAATAGCTGAAATAATGTTGAAAAAGCCCAGAATAGGAAGACTCACTTTAGCTGATTTCAAGATTTTCTATTAAGTTAATAAAAAATGTGACATTAGTGAACATAAAGACACAGAAATTGATGGAATAGAATAGAACATCCAAAATCAGGCCTACAGGAATATGGTGACTTGGTCTTTGGCAAATCAGCAATGTTAATTCCATGAAGACGGAACAGTCTCTTAAGGATATCTTGCTGAAACAACTGGATATTTATCCAAAAAAATTAACCTTGTGTACCTTTTGTATAGATCTTTGCAATATTTTGTATAAAGTCTGCCTATTTTATCCAATAAATTTAAAATGGCTGGCAGACCTAAGTGTAAAACCATATAACTATGAAACTTTTATAAGAAAATAGAAAATCTTTGTGACTTTGGGTTAGGGTAAGAATTCTTAGATATGACATCTCATCAAAATCAAGAACTTGCTTTGTGAAAGGTGCTATCGGCTATTACAATAAATAGACTGCAAGGAGAGAAACAAGTTTTGGTGTTTTTTTTTTTTTTGCAGTTTTTGGCTGGGGCTGGGTTTGAACCTGCCACCTCCGGCATGTGGGGCCGGCACCCAACTCCTTTGAGCCACAGGCACTGCCCATAGAAACAAGTTTTAAACTGATGAATTAAGCGATGGATTTTGTGGTGTGATCAATAAATAAACTGGGACTTTGAATTCTAGTTTGAAGAAGTTGCAGAATTAGGGAGTATGTTTTATATATAGTTTCACAGAGGTGCACATTTTTACACTTTATTTTCAAAAATGGTTGTCAAGTTTATAAATTCAGGCATATAAAACTTCTTCCTGCTAGTCATATGCGAATGTAATAATATTGATACCTGTACTTCCTGTGTTGAAACCTTACTGGTATAGACAGGGTATCCCAAAAGTTGCTCCTGATGTTGCTGTGCATGGGGAAAATGGGACATTGTAGCTATATGTACCTTTATTTATAAAATATTCATGACACAGATTTACAAAATACTCTCTGTGTTGGCCACCTCTTTGTAAAATTGTGTCATAAATATTTTGTAAATAAAGGTAGGTACATTGAGATACCATGTTCCATCCCCCACCCCCACCCCGTGTATGGCAATTTCACAGGTGACTTTTGGGACACCCTGTAGATGTGATATTAAATTTGTTATTTTCAGGAAAAAGTTTTCTTTTCTTTTTTTTTTTTTTTTGGTAGGGACAGAGTCTCACTTTGTTGCCCTTGGTAGAATGCTGTGGCGTCACTGCTCACAGCAACTTCTAGCTCTTGGGCTTAGGCGATTCTTTTGCCTCAGCCTCCCAACTAGCTGGGACTGCAGGCACCCTCCACAATGCCCGGCTATTTTTTTGTTGCAGTTTGCCCGGGGCTGGGTTTGAACCCACCACCTTCAGTATATAGTGCTGGCGCCCTACTCACTGAGCCACAGGCGCCGCCCAGTTGTTGTTTGGAAAGCTTTTTGCAACCCTGATAATGTGTTTCCTTTGGTAATATTTTGAGGTAATATGTTGAGTAGCTTTTGAAAATATTTTATCTACATTACACGATTTTTATGTTTGCCCTCTGTTTATTGTCTTCCAGGAATGCTTCTGGTCACAACAGATACTCTTGGCCATGATTTCCATGTCTTCCAAATTCTGACTCATCCTTGGTCCTCGTCGCAAAGTGCTGTCCACCATCTGTACACTCTTCACAGGGGAGAAACTGAAGCCAAAGTAAGCCATATACTTTTTTCAGAAGGCAATTTCTTTGTGTAATGTGACATCTACTTTAGTTGGTCATTTCTTTTGCATGGGATCCTTAATATCAGTGAGAAAATATTGCTTTGATAGAGTGGGTTAGATAATTAAGAAAACAAGTCCCACTTTAACCCAATAAATACATAAACATTAGATGAACATTTTAATCATTAAAAAGTCAACAAATTTTGATAAAACAGTTTTTTTATTCTGCTCCTCCAAACCTAATTCCATTTCTTTCCCCAGAGAAAAGACCCCTGTCATGCATTTTGATACCTGTCCCTCCAGCCTTTTACTAGGCATTTTGATTCTGTATACATATGATTCTGTATACATACATAGACACATGTACATAATAAACTCACATTCACATATACATAAGAACAATTTAATTTCATCATAGATATGGATATTTAGATTCACATTGGCTAGTGAGAACTAATTATGCACATATCTCCCCAATACTGTTTTTAGTAACTTTATATAGATTGTGTGAAATCACCCATGGTGGAGGGATTTGATCATGAAAAGTGGCAAACACTATAAATCAGGGCTTTTCTGTTTCATCAGAGAGTAAGTTTTTAAATCTAGTAGAACCTCTGAAAGTTGACCACCCAAGGGACTGTAACAAACTGGTCAACATACGCAGGTGGTCGATACAAGGAACTAGGCCTACTGTACAGATACATACATGTTCAGTCCATGAAAATTAGATCAACTTAAGGAGGTGGTCAGTGTAGGAAGGCAGTCCACTATGGAGGCTCTACTGTGTTTGCCAGGACATAACTGTGTGCACATGCAGGGGCATACACAGATTCATACATGTTCATATATGTAATTTATTGAGTGCTTGTATCAGGCACCATGCTAAATGCTTTACACATACTTAATATTCTTAATATCGCATAATAGATATGTAAAAGCCTAAAATACCAATTATTTTTTGTTTCTCAGAGCTGGTAGTTATATACTGCCCAGTATATCACCATGTTTATTCTAATATTTATCTATTGGCCCTACTGTATTTATTAACCAATCTGTCCTTTTCCTATAGTCTAAAGTGCTGTTTCACTTAAATTTCCACTAAAATGATTTACTATAATGGATTGAAACATAATGAAATCCATGAATTTATAAGAATACATTAAAAAAACATTGGGGTGGGGGGTCTCTCTCATCTTTTCTCCTTCATGAGAGGGACTCACTTCCAACTCTCTTTGGAAGTGCTCTAAAATTTCTCTTTGTTCCTCTTAAATTAAAAAAAAAAAAAAAATATATATATATATATATATATATATTTAACTCTGGAAAAAAAAAGCATTGGGCATTGCTGTAGGTTGCTAGTTTTCTAACTCATTACTCTGTTAATTGATAAACAGAGGGCGAGTATCCAGCATTTACCCTGCCTTTGTTTTTGTTTTTGGAGGCAAGTCTTATTTTGTCGCTCTTAGTGGAGTGCCCTGGTGTCATAACTCACAGTAGCCTCAAACTTTTGGGTTCAAGCAATCTTGCCTCAGCCTCCCAAGTAGCTGAGACTAGGTGCCTGCCACAACACCCGACTATTTTTAGAGACAGGAGTCTTGCTCCTGTTCAGGCTGGTCTCAAACTCCTGAGCTCAAGGAATCCTCCTGCCTCAGCCTCCCAGGGTGCCAGGATTACAGGAGTAAGTCACTGGGGTCAGCCTTACACTGCCTTTCTTATATCAATTTAATATGGCAGTGAAAATAGTTGGTGAGGGAAAGTTTTCCATTGAAGAATTCCAACATAAAAAATTTAAGAAACTATTTCTTTTAAAAGTGTTTTGTAAAATTAATTTTTAATTTTTATAGATCCATAATTATACATATTCATGAAGTTCATGTGAAATTTTGATACAAATGTACAATGTGCAATGATCAAATCAGGGTAATTGGGATATCTACCACCTCAAACATTTATCATTTTGTTATATGTGGAACATTCCAAATCCACTCCTCTAATTATTTTGAAGTATACAATAAATTATTATTAACTATAGTTGCCCTGTGGTGCTATCAAACACGAGATCTTATTCCTCCTGACTACATTTTTGGAACCAATAACCAATTCCTCTTTACTTGCCTCTCCCCACTGCTCTTTCATGCCTTCAAAGTTAGGAAGAGACTTTTAGGAATTACCATATGAAATAGTGCACCTGGGCTGTAACCATCTGTGCTTGGTTTTACTGATGAATTGCTCTGTTCTTTTTGTTTTTGTTTTTTAGCTGATGAATCTTAATGTTACTAAAGTGGAATAATTAGATAGTATGTGCTTTATAATGCAATAGGTTGTATATAGCATCGTTTATGAAATATTTTTACCCACCTCTCTTGAATTAAACTTGAATTTAACTTAGCCTGTATATACAATTAGCACTTTAGGGAAAATACAGAAATAGAAAAACAAGTTAAACAACATCCTTCAAAAGCAATGAGGCAACTCTAAAATGTTGTTCTACATTACGAATGTGACCTGATTTTTATTTTTATTTTTATTTTTTTGAGACAGAGCCTTAAGCTTTATCCTTGGGTAGAGTGCCATGGCGTCGCAGCTCAGAGCAACCTCAAACTCCTGGGCTTAACCGATTCTCTTGCATCAGACTCCCAAGTAGCTGGGACTACAGGTGCCCTCCACAATGCCTGGCTATTATTTGTAGTTGTCATTGTTGTTTGGCAGGCCCAGGCTGGATTCGAACCCGCCAGCTCTGATGTATGTGGCTGGCGCCATAGCCACTTGAGCTACAGGTGCCACCCGTGACCTGATGTTTTTAACAAATAACTATAATGGGAATGTAAAAGTTAGTGTGCGGTGGGGAAAAGAATAACTGTTACAGATTAAAGGAGACTTTGGAGAATATCATCTAAGAACAAAATATGTACCTCTTTTCAATCCTCTTTCATACAAATCAAGTATGAAAGATTTTTCAGGTCAGGTAAAGTGGCACACTCCTGTAATCCTAGAACTCTGGGAGGCTGACCTGGGAGGATCACTTGAGGTTAGGAGTTTGAGACCAGTCTAAGCAAAGCAAGACCCAACTCTACAAAAAAATAAATAAATAAGAAAAAGAAAAAACCTAACTAGGCATTGTGCTGTTGTATGCCTATAGTGCCAACTACTTGTAGGGGCTAAGGCAGGAGGATCACTTGAACCTAGGCGCTTGAGGTTGCTGTGAGCTATGACACCACTGCACTCTACCCAGGGCAACAGAGTGAGACTGTCTCAAAAAGAAGATCAGTAAATAAATAAATAAATTTTATAGGCCGTTTACTTTTTAGAATGTGCCTCAGTTTTTTTGTCTGATGTTTCTTCCTGATTCGACTTGCTCATTTGGGGCAGGAATGTCACAGAGGTGATGCTGGTCCTCTTTGCATCCTCTCAGCTGGTACGTGGTTTTGATAGTCACCATCTCTGATGATGATCAGTGTAATTACATGACTGAGACAGTGTTGGCCAGTTTTCTTCACTGGCAAGTTACTCTTTTATATTTAAAAATATTACAGTTTTTGTGGGGAGGTAATTTTACACTATTGAAATAGCCCATTTTTCATGAAACGTTCTTTTGTTGACTAACATCATTTTGGTCTAGTAGATTTCTATTTTGTTCGATGGGTTATCTTTTTTCAGTAGGTATTGGAGTGCTCAGAGTGCCTCGCACCTGGCCAGCGGCTGCCCACGAGCTCAGTGTCTGTGTCCTGTTGCCGTATCTCTATCATTCACTGAGCCTGTCCTTACCTTCCAACACAGCCAGCTTGCTTATTCTTTACTGTAGTTACCTTTTGCCTTGTTTCTTTCATATGAAAATTTTAAATTAGATGAGCATTTTAGTTAAAGATTTAATATTTTAACATGCTGCTTGGCTCATTTTATATAACTCTTTTTTAAAACCTATCTCTTCTGTTCTAGTCACTGATAAGTTCTGACTTATCTGTAATCTTTTAGAAGTTGAACGTTTTGAGCACTTAATACTTATTTTCAATATCTCTTTTATATTAGCTTTATTAGCCATTTAGTTTATGTATAAAACGAATATGGAAATAGAAATGTTCCTTAAGCTTCTTGGTATCTGTCATCCTTAGAACAGTGCTTTGCATATCATACACAAATGTTTGCCATTGCCAATGCTATTCCTGTTTCAGAAGTAGGAAAACTCAATAGAAATTATTAAAATCATGTGCTCCAAAGCACACTTCTGTAATTTAGGAGATTGATTTTCTTAGCATCATACAATAAGATCTGAGGACTTCTGTTAGTGACCATAAAATTAATTATTATAAAGTTCTAGTGAAAATTATTTTGAACTGATATTTCAAATTTAACACTGATCATGAATTTTGTATGGCACATGATCTATCCAGCTACCTTTGAGTACTACAAAATTGTTCTGGATTCCTAAAGTGACTGTGAGGGTACTTTAATCAGGCAAGGAAAAAAAAATCATGTCTGTGGATCTAATTATACTGAATTAAGTTGTTTTGTGGTCTATGACTTGGGATATCCTCTGCATCTGACAGTAATTTTCCTCATAAAGCACATATGCAGTAAGAAATACAGTCCTGTTTTCAACAGTAAGTTTAAGTCTTACAAGTATTTTGTTAATATACTCCCATAATGTCATCCTCCAGGAGACTGAAGTAATTTTTGGACTTAGCATGCTAATTTTGCTAAACAGCAAACTTGGTTTTGAAACATCTATGAATCAGACAAGTGTTAAGTTTTATCATATTAGAATACTACAAAATAGTATGATTTGTATCTTTAATTGTCAAAGGGGAAAGAATCTAGCTATTTCATAGTATTTATTGATACTGATGATGGTTATTTTAGATAAAAGTAATGTTTTTTTAGTGTAAATATGTCCCAAAATATTGCCTTGTTATGCTTATACTGATAGTCAAATTTAACTGGACTTCCTGTATTTTTGTTTAACCTGGCAACTCTGTTTATGATTCTATGGCTGTTTGATTTCTTTCCAATTTTTTCCCCAACCCATCATTTTAATTTAAATTTAATTCACATACTATAAAATTCATTCTTTTTAAATATATAATTCACTGGTTTTTATTATGTGTTCTGAGTTATACAAACTATCACTAATATTTAATTTCAGAGCATTCTTAACACTTAAATCCGTTATTCATTAGCAGTCATTGATCATTCCCATTTCCCTAGCTTTCCTGTATACTTTGATACTGATTAATTAGTAATTGTATAAGCTGTGGATAAACTAACAGCTTTCCCAAAGCTTCAAGTTACTTTACTGTAAAATGTGGATGATAATGTATTTCATAGAGTGTTTGAGCAAATACCAGAAATACAATATTTAAATGCTTAGCAAAGCACTTGGCACAGTAATTGCCAAATAAAGAGCAAATATTTAGACCTCTGCTTTTGGATAGTGCAGAGTAGTAGGAGCTCGTTGTTTCCTCCCCTAAATAACTAAACATTAAATAGTGGGTTTCTAGTTACTGTATGGAAGGATGACAATCCCTGAGACATGGAGAGCAAATGAGAAGAAGCCTATCATTGTCCCCATCTTACCGTTTTGAAAGAGTTTCCAGTCATCATAGAGGAAGGGGGAAACCTGATGGAGCTAGGCAGTTTCACTAGTTGATAATAGGGACACCAAGATTGTTGGGACAGAGTGCTACGCGCAAGAGAGCTGCAAAGAAAGAGAACCCCGGAGATCTATAGAGAAGATGGGAGAACATGGGAAGAACCACCATCAGATCACAAAGGATAAAGTGAAACATCTTTTATTTGAAGATGACATGATAAATCTATGTAGAAAATCTAGAAGGCGGCACCTGTGGCTCAAAGGAGTAGGGCGCCGGCCCCATATACCGGTGGTGGTGGGTTCAAACACAGCCCCGGCCAAAAACTGCAAAGAAACCCTAAAGGATTCTATTTAAAAAAATAAGAACTAACCAATGATTTTAGCAAGATTACAGGATAATAGATCAATATACAAAATCAGTTTGACTTCTATATACTAACAACAATTAATTGATCATTTTAATAGAAATTAGCAAGCTAATTCTAAAATTCAACTGGACATGCATAGCTCTTATAATGAGCAAAATGACTTTGGAAAAGAAAAATAAATTTGGAGTGATATCACTATCTAGTATCAAGACTTAATGATTACTGCATCTTTAATCTTGGGAAAGAATAAAGAACTCACAGGTCTCAAACAACTTTGAAATCCAGCAGGATGAATTCCATCAAGTTTAAGCCAGAGTTTCCTATTTAACTTGAGGCTTTGCAATCCTAGACTGCAGCTTTGTCTTCTGGGTCTTTAGCTCTGCCTGCCCTTGCCTTTGTACGTACAACTTGGGCTTCTAGGCCTACATCCCTGCCCTTGGAGTCATTCATCCACTTTATTGAAAGATAGCACAGGTTTGCAGCTTAGTAGTGCTTTCAAACTATTGCCTGCTTATAGAATTTGCAAGATCAAGTAAACCTCATTCTCTTTATTCTGTCTTTGTGACTTTCAGGTTAAGCTGTCAATGTTTCTGATGAAACAATATTCATAAAAACCTTATGTATCTTCTGTCATGTCATGGAGATCTATGCCATTAGACAACAGGATACTCCACATATCTTTCTTGAATTTCTCTGTCTCTATTCCTGGATTTTGCTATTTGAGTGGATTCGTAGGTCACATGCTTGATGTCTTCGGCAAAATGTTGTCCAGCTATATTCTTGGTCTTCTCTTCA
This sequence comes from Loris lydekkerianus, assembly GCA_963574355.1. Lineage (NCBI taxonomy): Eukaryota > Metazoa > Chordata > Mammalia > Primates > Lorisidae > Loris > Loris lydekkerianus. Next base: position 4,094 of record CAUYPK010048435.1, on the reverse strand, counting down.
AAGTACACTCTCTTGTGAACCTCCTGATACTAGTTTTTTTCTTCCCTAGTAGAATATTCATATGCTAAAAGATCCAAAAGAGTATTTCAGGGAGATATTTGGCATTAGGCAGACATTCTGGAAAACTTAAAATAATTTCATAAATCTCAGGACCCCACCAGAGAAACAGGATAAGTAGAACATTAAAGAGATTTATTGACTTATGTGATTGTGGAGGCTGGCTAGGCAAGTCTGAAATCAATAGGGCTAGCCATAAGACATGGCAGGTTGGAAACTGTCAGGAAGGAGCTGTTGTTTCAATCTGTAGGATCATAGCTCATTAGCAGAATGAACTCCTGGATCATCTAGATATAGTTAGTAGACAGTAGAAAGTATTTTAGAGTAGCTATTATTACTATGCTCAATTTAATGAAAGAAAAGATGTATTTGTTAGATGATAAGATAGGAAATCTTAGCAGAGAAAATAAAATATAGAAAACACCAAAATGTAAAGTCTAGAACTTTAAAATACAGTATCAAAGACAAAAATGAATTGTATATGTTAAGAGCAGAATTGATAACAAGTTCATGAATTTGAAGATAGATAACTAGAAATTTTCATACTGAGTGAGTAAAAATAGAAAACAGCCTAGCTGTTTATGGGATAATGTATCTAACATATGTATAGTTAGTTATTGGAGAAAGTGAGGAGAGAGCAAGTGAAGGAAAAATAAATATTCAAAAGTAGAAAACTTACTCTTGTTGAAAGATATACACTTACAACTTTAAAAGACAAATATTATATAGGATGAAATACAACAAAAGTCAAGTCTCAGGACATCATAGACAATATTCTGAGAACCAAATATTAAAACCAGGCGGAAAGAAATAACACACTGTATACAGAGGAAGTACATTTTGACCAACTATTGATTTTTCTTTGGAAACCATTGAAGTCAGATGACAGTGGAATAACATGTTTAAAGGACTGAAAAAAAAAAATCAAATATTGGCCACCCAAAGTTCTTCATCAAGCAAAAATATCCTTCAATCCCTCAGGGACGAAGGAGGAAAAAAAAGAGCACGCTGAAGTGACATGGATACCAGAAGCAAAAATCTTTAGAAATTAATATTTGTTGGTTTTTTTTTTTTTTTTTTTAGAGACAGAGTCTCATTTTGTTGCCCTGAGTAGAGTGCTATGGTGTAACAGCTCACAGTAACCTCCAGCTCTTGGGTTTAGCTGATTCTCTTGCCTCAGCCTCCCGAGTAGCTGGGACTACAGACACCCACCACAATGCCCGCCTATTTTTTGTTGCAGTTTGGCCGGGGCCAGGTTCCAACCTGCCACCCTTGGTATATGGGGACAGTGTCCTACTCACTGAGCCACAGGCATCACCCAAGAAAGTAATAAAGAATATGATAAATTTCTTATTGAAGAGAAGGGAATTTTTTCTTTTTAAAAGTTTGTATAAAATATATAGGAATGATAAAATTATAATTTTATCTGTAAGAAATTATGACACCATTTTATGGGGATTATATTGTATGTACATGTAATTCATATGACTGTAGCATAAAGGAAGAAGGATGCTTTGGTGGGCATAGGTGTATGGAACTATACTATTTCAAGATTCAACATTGCTGTATATAAAAAGCCAATACTTCAATGAAAATGCCATACTAAAAAATTGTTCAGTTAATTCAAAATAAGGCAGAAAAGGAAGGGTAGAGAAAGAAGAAAAAGAAAGATAAATACAGATATTAAAACAGATATTAAATGGTTCATCAAATTCAACCACATTAAAATTATATTAAATATTAAAGTATTCCATTATAAAGGAAGAAATTGCCTATAAGAGATTCACAAGGAACATAAAGACATTAATATGATGATAGTAATTTCTTTTTTTTGATAGTAATTTCATGTTAAAAGATATATCATACAAACCACAGACGTAAGAAATATAAATATAAAAATCTACTAAAGACTATTTATTACCAGAGATATTTTATAATGTTTATGAGTCAAATTTTCCAGGAAATTTAAATATGTATCCACTGAAATTTCTTTTGTGTATGTGTGTGAGACAATAAAGTCTCACTTTGTTGCCCTTTGTAGAGTGCCATGGTGTCATAGCTCACAGCAACTTCAAACTCTTGGGCTTAAATGTTCCTCTTGCCTCAGCCTTCCAAGTACCTGGGACTACAGGTGCCCCCCACAATGGCCAGCTATTTTTAGAGATGAAGTCTTGGTCTTGCTCAGGCTGATTTAAAACTGAATTTCAAAATACATTAAACAAACAGCAACAGAATTTTTTTTTAAATTTTTTGAGATCAAATCTCACTCTTTCGTCCAGAGTAGAGTACAGTGGCATCATTGTAGCTTACAGCAACCTCAAAGTCCTAAGTTCAAGCGATCCTCTTGCCTCAACCTCCTGAGTAACTGGGACTACAGGCATGTGCCACCATGCCTGGCTAGTTTTTTCTATTTTTAATAGAGATGGGGGTCTCACTTTTGCTCAGGCTGGTCTTGAGCTCCTGATCAAGCAATCCACTTGCCTAGGCCCTCCATGAGTGCTAGGATTACAGGCATGAGCCACCGTATCTGGCCCAAATACCAACAGAATTTAAAGGATGAATAATTAATTCTGCAGTCCACCTAGCTGGTTTTTAACACCACTTTCTCAACATTTGATAGAGTATTATAGAAAAAGACTTAAATTAACAGAAAAACACCAGCAACCACATTGCCCTAATAGATAAATAGCTGACCCCAACAACTACAGAATACATATTCCTTTCAATTATGACATTGTATATACTTTAAATGGATATGAAAGAAGGGTTAATAGATGGGACTTATGCCACAGACATTTATGGGTGGCAGATTTAGATGGTAATCACAGTATTGGTACAGGGTACTTTTTCTAGGATGAGTTCATGAACTTATATGTATGTAGTGTAAGAAAACTGAAAAAACAGAGATAAAAAGAAGAAAATTAGAATCACCCATAATTTTATTACCCAGCATTAACCACTGTTAACATTGTAGTATTTATAAGATTCTTTTGTGCATTTCCATGCACACACATACACCCCAATTTCTGTAAAATGAAATCACACTGAGCTTACTTAACATTTAGTAAGTCTTGCCACTTACTAAAAAGCAAGAGAAAACAATCGTGTGTTTGTATGTCAATTCTCTTTTTATATGTTTTCATTAAACATAGCCTCATTTGATGGCTTGGACCTCAGCAGGTCAGTTATTGCCATATGTCAGTTATCATTATGTTTTCATCATCATTTTCATAGGCATCTAAAAATTAAGTGCTCATGGTTTTCATCTAGAAGCTTTCTGCTTTTGGATTTTCTTCCTTTCCTAATAGGGTTGTTATTTAAATAATTAGGCATATTTTTGGCTATAGAAACAAAACCACATTTAACCATGACTTTTAAAAATCAGGGTTTTTAAAATCATGTCATAAGAAATCTGCTATTGGTCTTGATATAATTACTCGATGATGTCTTTGTGACGTTTTCTATCTTTCCCTCATGATTGCTTTATAAATGCCACTTCTCTAGGGATTATTTCAGAATTCAAGGTAATAAAATGGGGAGAAAAGATAGTGTCAGTGATGTTAATTTCTGTTATTGGGAAAGCAAATATTTTCCCAGAATCCTACGATAACCACCTGCTTTTGTCTGAATGGTAATCACTGTGTCAGCACTTGCTGTAACAGAGCCAAGCAATCACATATTAAGCATCTGGGGTGGGTCAAGTGAGGGAGTGAACATTTGAGGTGATATTTTATTTACCACTCAATAGATACTTCTATGTAATCATCACAGCAATTAAGATATAGTGCATTTTCCTTATCTCAGGAACTTTCCTCCTGCCCTTTTTAGTCAGTGCTCAGCAGTCATTGCTATTATTAATATTTTGAAATAAATGTTCTTTTCCATAATTTCTAAGGTTTTTTTTTTTTTATTAAATCATAGCTATGTACAATGGTATGATCATAGGGCATCATACATTAGTTTCACAGACCGGTTGACACGTTTATATCACACTGGTTAACATAGCCTTCCTGGCAATTTCACAATTGTGTTGAGAC
>CAUYPK010048434.1:0-47311 GCA_963574355.1 Loris lydekkerianus | reverse complement strand
TAGTAGGGCTGAGTACATTGGATACTTTTTCTTCCATTCCTGAGATACTTTGCTAAGAAGAATATGTTCCAGCTCCATCCATGTAAACATGAAAGAGGCAAAGTCTCCATCTTTCTTTAAGGCTGCATAGTATTCCATGGTATACATGCACCACAATTTGCTAGTCCATTTGTGGGTCGATGGGCACTCGGGCTTCTTCCATGACTTACCAATTATGAATTGGGCTGCAATAAACATTCTGATACAGATGTCTTTGTTATATTGTGACTTTTGGTCTTCTAGATATAAACGTAGTAAAGGAATTATAGGATCGAATGGCAGGTCTATTTTTAGGTCTCTAAGTTTAAACTGGGCATATTGTACAATCTTTTGAAATTCTGTGAAGGAAGGCATAGGGTATAAAGAAAACCAGGGCCTTAAAAAAGTTTGCAGAAAAAACAAAAGGAAGAGTTTGAAGTTGAACTTTCACTTTTTATACAACTATAGTTTATCAAGTACTAGTAATAGGCTGAAGATTAAGAGAAGTAAGTCTTGGATTTAATGTACTTATGAGTCTCTAACATTATCAGTCCATATTACTCATGTTAGTAGCAAACAATACTTGGATAAAGTGCCCATTAGTGAATCTGTAATTCAGTTTGTAAAATTGCAGATATATGATTCTGTAAATATGGCACACATACGAAAATCAGTAGATTACACAAAGAGTTGAATGAGAATTTTAGTTGTTCAGAGAACATATTTTAAATTGAGAATAATTAAGAGAGATTCTGTAGGAAAAAAAAAAAGATACTTAAATGGGTGTTAAAGAATGGGGTTTTAAAAGATAGTATGAGCAACATGAGTAAAGAAAACATCAAAATCCAGTTTTAGAGTTTAGGATATGTTCATGATCTGATCTAAATAAAATGAGTATTAATGAGTAAATTTGAGTATTTAAATGTCAAATACTGATTTACTAATATACTGGGAGAGGCAATAATAAACCTGGCCTGCAAAGCCCACGTTCTGCTGTCACGTCTTCCCCTCACCATTGCCTATGTACCTGCTTTCTTTCTCTCTTTTGACCTCCTATTTTGCTTGTCATTCAAACTTAACATTTTTGGGTTTCCAGACTCACTGCTTTGAGTGAGTTTGTACATAAGTTTGTACATAAGATCTATTTAGTATTTCAGAAACACTAAGCTCCCTATTGGCTTTGCCTTTTGCAAGTTCCTAAACATATTAGAAAACAAGCTCTTGTCTCGGCGCCTGTAGCACAGTGGTTAGGGTGCCAGCCACGTGCACAGAGGCTGGTGGGTTCGAACCCGACCTGCACCAGCTAAACAACAATGACAACTGCAACAAAAAATGGCCAGACATTGTGGTGGGCACCTGTAGTCCCAGCTACTTGTGAGGCTGTCAAGAGAATTGCTTATGTCCAAGAGTTTGACGTGGCTGCGAGCTGTGACATCACAGCACAAGGGCACAAGGGCGTCGGACGAGGTGAGACTCTGTCTTCAATTGAAAAAAAAAGAAAGAAAGAAAAAAAGAAAGAGGCTCTTTCCTAAGCGGTTTTTTTTTTTTTTTTTTTTTTTTTTTTTTTTTTTTTTTTGTGGTTGTTGTTGTTTGTTTTGGAAAAAAATGACAGTATATTTTCTTTCTCTTTTTTTTTTTTTGCAGTTTTTGGCTGGGCTGAGTTTGAACCTGCCACCTCTGGCATATGGGGCCAGTGCCCTACCCCTTTGAGACACAGGCTTTGCCCTTCTCTTTTGTTTTTTAAATTTCAGAATTTTATGGGAATACAAATGTTTTGGTTACATGAATTGCTTCTGTACAGTTTGAGTCAAAGTTACAAGTGGGCCATGATCCTAACAGTGTGTACTACACCCGTCAGAAATGAATTTACTCCACTCCTCTCCTGTTCCCTCCTGATCCCTCCCACCTACTTTTGTTTTAATCTTTTATGTAAATAATTGATTTGTTTTATTTCTTTTTCTTTATTGAACCATGACTGTGTACATTAATGCATTTCAGGGGTGCAATGTGCTGAATTGATAATCAATGTGGAATGCTTACATTGAACTGATTCACATAATCATCACCTTGCTTGCTTATTTGTTGTGGTAAGACATTTATACTCTATTCTTAATAGTTTTGAAATGTACCACTGTACTATGTACATTAGGTGAGGTCCCACGAAATACTCCTCCCCTTTTGGACCTCCCCCCTCCCATCTCCCTCTTCTTCTCTCTTTCTTTCTGGACTATAGTTATATTGTATCATTTGTATGAATGTGTAGGTGATTATATGTTAATCTCATAGTAGTATTAAGTACATTAGATATTTTTTCTTTCATTCTTGAGATACTTTATTAAGAAGAATATGTTGCAGCTGCATCCAAGTAAACATAAAAGATGCATCAAAAGCCGTCTTTTGATGGCTGATAGTAGTCCATGGTGTACATATACCACAATTTGTTAATCCATTCATGAGTCGATGGGCACTTGGGTGTCTTCCATGACTTGGCAATTATGAATTGGGCTGCAACAAACATTCTGGTGCAAATGTCTTTGTAGTAAAATGATCTTTGATTGTTTGGGTATATATCTAGTAGAGGAATTGCAGGATAGAATGGTAGGTCTATTTTTAGTTCCTTGTCCAAATTTCTTTTCAAAAGGGCCATATCAGTTTGCATTCCTACCAGCAGTATAGAAGTGTTCCTTTCTATGCCAACATCTGTAATTTTGGTATTGTGTGATGTGAGCTAATCTTACTGGAGTTAGATGATATCTCAATGTGGTTTTTATTTGCGTTTCTTTGATGATTAAAGATGATGAGCATTTTTTCTTGTGTTTGTAGGCCATGCACCTGTCTTCTTCCAAGAAACTTAGTGAACAAAACAGCATGATACTGGCACAAAAACAGAGCGGTAGATTTATGGAACAGAATACAGAACCAAGCTAATCACTTTTGTTATTTAATCTTTGATAAGCCTATCAAAAACTTTCATTGTGGGAAAGATTCCCTATTTAATAAGTGGTGTTGGGGAAACTGGCTGCTGACCAATAGAAGACTGAAACTTGATCTCCACCTTTCACCATTAACAAAAACTGATTCTCACTGGACAAAAGATTTAAACTTAGGACATGAATGTATAAAAATGGTATAAGAGAGTTCTGGGAAAATGCTTGAAGGTATTTGGCCTGGGAAAATACTTTATGCGGAGGACCCCGCTGGCAATTGAAGCAACATCAAAAATATATTACTGGGATCTGATCAAACTAAAATGCTTCTGCACAGCTGAGAGCCCCAAAAGTAAAACAAACATCTCTCAGAATGGGAGAAGATTTTGCAGGTTATGTTTCTGACAAATATAACTAGAACCTATAGGGAACTCAAACTAATCAACAAGAAAACAACAAATAGCCCCATTTCCTAAGTATTTTGATATAAGATAGTGAAGTCAAGGGATTCATGAATTATTTGTGTACTAAGAAAATGTTTTGTAAATATCAACTTCTTAATACAAAACATGTATTCTTGATGAAGTGAAATCAAATGCTATATATGGTGGAAATGGAAAGTGAGACCCAAAACATAGGAATTAATAAAAAAAAAAAACTTTACACGAAAAGTTTATCTCCCTCTTTTTTACTCCACAGCTCAATCTTCTAGAAGAAAGGAAAAAATGTCACTCAGCAAAATGGCTTACTATCCATCCATCATTGCTATCCATTTGCTGTCATCAAAACAGCACTGAAACAAATCTATAATTTTATTTTATAAAGTTGGCAAATGGGAGGTACACATATTTTAGAACATGGAAGAAAAAAATGGAAAGAATAAAGAGGGGAAAATTTACTAATAATTTGTTTATTGTCTAAAAGTAATTGAGGAACAGTAGAGAACTAAGGAAAGAAAAGCTAAATTCTATTCTAACAAAGATTAAAAGAGACACTGCACACAACAAACAAAAATAGGAACTGCTCGAAGCAAAGAGCAATAGTGACAAAGGTCACTCTGAGTTTGCTAAAATGAACAATAACAGCAAGATTGAAAGAGAAAGTTAAGAACATGCCCTAGTTTTAGAGACAAAAAGGATTTGAGAAATAGAAAATAAAAGAGCTAAAATAGAAGAGATCAAATACAGAGGTTCAGTATCAAACTTAAAAGAGTTCGATAGAGAACTGGAATAGAAAAGAGAAAAATATCAAGAATTAATAGAAGAAATATTTTCCACTGCAAAATAAGGATGATTCTAATGGAAATAGCTTATTGATTATTCAAAACAATTACTGGAAAAACAAAAAGACCTAGTCATCATGTACCATTGTGAAATTTCCACTTACTTAAGAGTGAGAGAATAGTTGCAGTACCCACAAAGTAAACCAAAGAACTTAGTTGATAATTAAATAGATACCAGTTACCTCATCAGTAATAGCAGAGGCCAGATGAGAATAAAGAAAAGCCTCTGAAGATCTCTGAAAAGAATAGCTATTTTGGTAAATTTTATCAGTTCTGCTCCTTACTGGCCACCCTGACCTCTATTTATTAGTGATACTTTCTCTCCCCTTCATTTAATCCATTTGTACACTGCTGTTTTCTTCATGGCATTATCCCCATGAACTTGGACTAACACATGCCTAATTTTGCTTCTACTCTTCCTAAGTTTAACAAGAAATTTATGAATATCTGTTCATTGCTCTAATTCAAAGTCTGACCTTCTTGCAAGAGCACACAAACACACAACCATAATGAAGGCCACTCAGCAAGACACCGCCGCACAACACTAACACAACTGTGAGTCACTGATGCAGCAAAATTATAAAACCTCACAAGTTGTTTGTACAGTGCTGCCAATGTAGGTGCATGGAGGAAATTTACGAACTTACTTGTCAGACCTTGTATTTTATGAAGAAAATGAAAATAATTAATAAAAAGCCCATGAAAGTAGAGCAAGGAAGTCCCTGCTTGTGTCCATTGGGACTCAATGTTAGAGGGAAAAGAATCCCTTAGTAAAAATGGGTCATCTTTAGAAATGTACATGGATAAACAGTGACCTTTTTGAGGGTAGATGAATGGTACATGTGTGTTATAAAAGCAGATATATACCTGAAACTTGGTGTCATCAACACTCTCCATGAATGGCATAGAACCATGACATTGAACATAGAGTATAACAAGTAAAAATTTTATCTACCTTTTGCTCAACTATGAAGAACAGTCATAGTCCTGTGCATGTGTTTTTTGATGGTACGCATGTTTTAGAATCACTTAATGGATACAGTCTCGAAACTATTACTGTGGCTTTAATAAAGAATATAAATCCTACCAAACTTGATGAAGAAAAATGGGAGCACACAGGCGACTGAATATGAGAGCTGTAATTAAGAAAGTTTTTAGGGACACAAATGGAAAGGCAAATGTCACCTTAAAAAAATGAGAATTCAAGTGCTACTACCTCTGGTAGAGGGGACAAGATTGGAGCTGTAAGTGGGGGTGTATCAAGGGACAGTTAGATGTACTGATAAGAGTGTAGAGAAGGATTACGTACCAATAGCAACTGAGGCACAGGGAGAAAGACCAGTGGTAAACACCTAGTATTTTTAAAGAAGTCTTTTTGGATCAGATCCCTCAAAAGGTTTTTCTGGTTAAGACAAAGAGTAATATTGTGCACAAAATGTCACAATCACTCTATTTACAAAATACCAAGATCAAGGAAATTTGTAAATCACTCTATTTACAAAATACCAAGATCAAGGAAATTAAGTAGTCAGCCAAGAGGATATGACTTGGGTTTAACCTCATTTCATTTCTATGTCTTCCAGGTCCACATTCAATCCACTATACTCGCTCCTTCCAACAGAGGTCACATCTTTAGCAAAAAAGGACTGGGGCATAAATCAAGATCTGAATCCAAAACCTGATTCACCTACTGCCTTACAGTTCACACAATGAATCAAGTGTTGCTGTGTTAATGTGATAGTAAAAGAAGAAAAAGACAATAAGGCTTTAAAAAAAAAAAAAAAGAAGAAGCAAAGCAACTTGTTATCAAGACTCTGGAGTGTAACATGAAAAAAGTGTCAGTGCTTTTATAACCATGTGAAACCACAAAAGTCAAAACCAACCACTAACTACAGTAAGACAGTGATTTATATAATGAAATTTCCAAACTTTAAGACAATGTAGTTATTAGATTGATCCGAAAGGGAAAAAAATAATATACTTTAAAAAATTGAGTGGCATTAATTGGGATTTGTGAAATAAAAATTATACTTTTGTGTTTATAAAAAGATCTATATAAAATATATATTTTGTATTAACTTTTGTAGTTAACCTCATGCATTTGTGCAAATATAGTGCAATAAATTTTGTTAATAATTCTAAATTTACTATGTTTAAATTATCTTTTGAAGAAACATTTAAAAAACACTGTCTATTACTTTCACATTAGAGAATCAATGCATTTTTTTTTTTTTTAATGTAGTTGTTAATTCTGCCATACCTGGAACTCAGTAAGCTGTGCCTCTCATAGAAGGCTCTCATAAACTCTGTATGAGAGACTTCCATTAATATTTAAATATCAAAATGTTTATTTCATCAACAAAAATTAGGTTGATAATTATCAAAAAAAGTACCATTCAAAGGAGTTCACATGTTTGTTTGGCTATGGCTCCTGTGCTTTAAGTACTTCTAGTGTTTATAATCAGTTTCTGAATGCAGTTGGACTTGCTAGTACTACTGAGAATCTTCCCTGCAGACAGCGCGTCTATTAGAGTAGGAAATTTAAAATGCGTTATAGAGATTCAAAACAGAATTTTAGAGTTAGATTATGGATCAGAGAACTGGGCACAGAATTATAAATAAATGGTTCCTAGATAACTATTAATATATTTGGAACAAATAAAGAAAATGGGAAAAAGTGATTTTGCAAACAGTGAGATGTTAGTGAATTAAGAGTCTATTTTAAAATTCCTATCAGATATGAGGTAACGTCTGCATTTTTCAGACACCCAGCTATGGAGGATGTAAAGGACCAGAGATCCCCTGCATTTCAAAGGAGTAGTAGGAAGGAATTATAACCATGGCCATGAGAAACAAAATCCTTCCAGGGGAAACCCTCTTTTCAAATAATTCAGGCAGAAGAAGTGTCAAGATATATATTCTGAATTCTGTATGTATTCACCTACCTAATAGTTTCCATTACTAATGCTAAGTATATACATTTTTTAATAAAATAACATGATGAAAATAAGATTTCGACTCAGCAGTGTACGGGTAAATCAATCACTGTTATCATGCAGGTACAAACTGATCAATCATTAAAAATAAAATAAAGACAACAGTATTTCATGCCAGAAACTTTACAAAGCAATTAGAAAAGAGCATAAATTAATTATAAAGGCAAAGCTAAATAATTTGACTATACATAAATGTAAAACCTCTGGGTAATGGAAGGTAACACAAAATAAGTGGCAAATTCTGAGCAACTAATTTTTAAATAGTTGAAATCTATATGAAATACAAAGATTAAAAAGTAAAACATTTAAAGATCTCTTCTAAATTAATAATAAAAAGTAAAATTTCTAGTGGAGAAATTGAATCATGGCTAGGCCAGACAACACACAAAGGAAAAACTCATCATGAATAGCATAACCAAATGTTTGATCTAATTGAAGATTCAAGGAATGCAAATGAAACAGCAATGAAATAAAGCAAACAAATATCTCATGTTTAGTGGTTGAAGTTTAAATTGGTACAAATGTTCTGTTTAGCAATTAATTGAAAATAGTTTACATTGCATTGAGATATCTTAAAAAGCCTCAACTAATAGTATAATAATCACAATATTGTATGAAGTGACAAAAATTAAAAATCAATGCATGTCCAGTGGAAAGTGTGATTGAATAATCTATTAAGTGAACTACTAGCAAGATGTTAAAATTACATTACACATGTATGGGGCATCTGTTGTAGCAGCTTCCTGGATCTTGAGTGGAACCGCATAGTCACATATAATATTCTAAAACTGAATAATCCCAACAGAGGCATCAGAAATTGTTTCTTGGACTCTGTTATTTCCTTGGACCTCATCTAATTTCTATTTTGCATATAATACAATTCTTTGGCTATTCTGTAGATTCTATGAGATAGTCAATTCATATAAGATTGTTTGCCTATGTAAAGATTGTTGCCTCTGTTGCTTGCAACAAGATAATTCGAATTATTTACCAAGAAAAAAGTGGTTACCAAATATTGGTGATTATAAAAAGACAGCCACAGCACAACCTATTCGGAATTACATAATTATAATTTACACACTATTGTTCTCAGTGTGCTTGTTTGCTCTCCAACATGAACAAGCATGTCTTTTATTAATATTAACGAATAAAAATAATACAAATAGAGACGTTTTTAAATGTTTAGCTTGAAAAGCTTTAGTATCCAATGAGTACATTTGAATCCACAATAGTCACAGTACAAATTTTAATTAACATGCCTTATAAGCATATGAAAAATGTTTCATTTATAGAGAAATGCAAGTTAAAATAGAAACCTTATTACACGTAATAGGTTGATAAAATGATAAAGTTTGAAACCTGCAGTTAGCGAGGGTATAATGAAAATAAGCCTCATACCACTGTTAGTCTTACAAAGTAGGACACTAATCACAGGATAATTTCATAATAGCTATTGATTTTTTTTTTTTTTAATTTTAGGTTAATGTGAGGGTACAAAGAACCAGGTTACAATATTTCCATTTTTTAGGTAGAGTCCCTGTTGCAGTTGTGTCCCACACCCAAAAGGTACTTCAATACCCCTAGATTGTGTCTACCCTCTTCCCTCTCCCCGTCCCCTTTTCTCCCTCCTACCAACTTGAATTGAATTGAATTTTGCTCTTTGCCCATTTAAAATTTTCAGTGTAATCAAGTCGCATTTGTTTATTTTTCATCTTGTAATTGCCAATAAACTCTTCACATAAAATCTTTCCCCAGGCTGACATCCCCAAGAGATTTTTCCTCCACACTTTCTTCTAGGATTTTTATAATTTCATGCCTTAGATTTAAATCTTTCATCCATTTTGAGTCAATTTTTGTAGGTGGTGACAGGTGTAGGTTCAGTTTCAGTCATGTGCATGTGGTTACTGGTTCTCCTAGCACCATTTTTTGAATTTTGAATTTATTGAATATTCTTTTCCCCAGTGTATACTTTTGCTTGTTTTATCAAAATCAGATGGCTATAAGAGACTGGTTTCATTTCTCCGTCTTTTATTCAGTTTCATAGGTCTATGTCTCCGTTTTTGCACAAATGCCATGCTGTTTAATCACTGTGGACTTGCAATACAGCCTGAAGGCTGATGGAGAGATGCCTCCAGCTTTGTTTTAACACTGAGAATTGCCTGGGCAACCAGCGTTTTTCTGGTTCCATAAGAAACAAAGAATTAATTTTTCCAGTTCTTCAAAATATAATGTTTATATTTTAATGGGTATTGCATTGAATCTATAGATTGCTCTGGGAAGTCTAGAAATTTTAACAATGTTTATTCTTCCCAGCCAAGAGCATGGTGTGTTCCTCCATTTTTAAGTGACTTTATTCCCTTATCTCTTTTCTTAGGGTTTCATAGTTCTGTTTGTAAAGATCCTTCATCTCTTTTGTTAGGCATATTCCTAGGTATTTCATTTTCTTTCAAGGTACTATGAAGGGAATTAAGCATTTTATTAGCTTCTTGACTTGGTTGTTATTGATGTATAAAAGGGCTACTGCTTTGTGGATGTTAAATTTATATCCTGAGATGTCACTATATTTCTTGATCACTTCTAGAAGTTTTGTGGTTGAGTCTCTGGGGTTTTCTAAGTGTAAGATCATATCATCAGCAAAGAGTGAGAGCTTAGCTTCCTCTGCCCTGATATGGATGCCCTTTATATCTTTATATGAATGCCTCTTGCCTGATTATATTACCTAGAACATCCAGCACTATGTTGAATAATAATGACAATCCTGGACTTCCTTGTCTAATTCCAGTTCTAAGTGGAAAAGCTTTCAGTTTTACTCCATCCATTATAATATTAGCTGAGGGTTTATCATAGATGGCTTCAATCCATTTCAGAAGTGTGCCTCCTATGCCTATATTCTTATGTGTTCTTTCTTCTTAGAAAAGGATTCTGAATTTTATCCAATTCTTTTTCTGTATTCATTGAGAGGATCATACGGTCTTTGTTTTTGCTTCTATTGATACTGTGAATTACATGTATGTATTTGTGTATGTTAAACCAGCTTTCATCACTAGGATGAAGCCTAATTGATTACGGGGCAGAATTTTTTTAATGAGTAGCTGTAATGAATTAGCTAAGATTTTGTTGAGTATTTTTGCATAAATATTTATTAGTGAAATTGGTCTGTAGTTCCCTTTTTTAAGTTTTGTCTTCTGGTTTTAGTATCAGGGTAATGTTTGCTTCATAGAACATGTTGGAAAAGGCTCCTTCCTGCTCAGTGTTTTGGAATAGATTCTGCAGTATAGGTACAAGCTCATCCTTGAAGGTTTGATAGAATTCTCATGTGATGCCACCTACTGAATCCAGGGCTATTTTTTGTTGAAAGTTATTTTTATTGTTTCTTCAATCTCTTTCATGACATTGGTCAGTTTAAGAGAGCTATTTCATCTCAATTAAGTCTAGGGAGATAGTGTGATTCTGGGAATTGGTCCATTTCTTCCATATTTCTGGGCATAGAGTTTCTTGCAGTAGTCAGAGATAATTTCTTTAATCTCTGTGGTATCAGTTGTTATTTCCCCCTTTTCATTTCTTTCTTTCTCTTTTATTTTGTTTGTTTGTTTTAGGGTCTCACTTTATCACCCTCAGTAGAGTGTCATGGCATCATATTTCACAGCAACCTCCAACTGCTGGGCTTAGGTGATTCTCTTGCCTCAGCCTCCCAAGTAGCTGGAACTACAGGTACCTGCCACAAAGCCTGGCTATTTTTTTTTTTTTTTTTTTTTTTTGTTGTTGTTGTTGTTGTTGTTGTTTTTGCAGTTTGGCCAGGGCCAGGTTTAAACCTTCACCTTCAGTATATGGGGCCGGTGCCCTACCCACTGAGCCACAGGTGCCACCCATCCCTTTTTCATTTCTGATTGAGGTTATTATAGATTTTGCTTTTCTATTACTAGTTCATCTGGCCAAAAGTTTATCAATTTTATGTATCTTTTCAAAGAAATAAGTTTTAGTTGTTTTCTTTAATTTTCTGAATTAAAACATTAATTTTCTAAAGGGTTCTTTTGTTTTCAATTTAATTTATTTCTTATTTAATTTTGATTAGTTCAGTTCTTCTGCTAGGTTTGGTATTCAATTGTTCGTCCTTTTCCATTTCTTTAAGATGATTCATTAGGTTGCTGATGTGCCCTCTTTCTTTTTATTGGATGTAGACATATAAACAATAAATTTACCTCTTAGGACTTCTTTTGCAGTATTTCACAGGTTTTGGTAGCTTGTAGCTTCATTGTTGTTATGTTGTAGAGATTTAATAATTGCCTATTTTATCTCTCCTATGACCCAACTATCATTCAACATAAACTTGTTTAGTTTCCATGCCTTTGTGTGGGGACAAAAATTTGTTAAAGTTGAGTTCCATCTTTATTGCCTTGTGGTGAGAGAAGATTCACAGTATAATTTCAATTCTTTTAATTTTGTTGAGGTTTTATTTGTGTCCTAGTATATGATCTATTTTGGAGTATGTTCTACGGGCCCATAAGAAGAATGTATGTTCTGAGATTTGAGATGTTGTGCTCTGTATATTTCTATTAAACCCATTTTTTTAGGGTTGTACTTAGGTCCCTGTGTCTTTGGTTAGTATCTGTTTAGATGATTTATCCAGTTCTGTCAGAGCAGTGTTAAAGTCCCCAACTATTACGGTGTTATAGGATATTGTACTGGTCTGAACATTTAAGATGTTTCATAAATCTGAGAGAGTTTAAGTTGGATGCATAAATATTTAGAAATTAAGTTTTCTTTTGTATTTTTCCCTGATCAGTATGAAGTGACCATATCTTTCTTAACTTTAGTTGCTTTAAATCCATTGGTTTCTGAAAATAAGATCATGACCCCTCCTTTCTTCCATTTGCCTGAAATATTGTTTTTCAAACCCTTACCCTGAGTCTTGTTTTGTCCTTTGAGATTATGTTTGTTTCCTGGAAACATAATATGGATAGCTGATGCTTTTTTATCCAATTGCCCAGCCTGTGGCTCTTCAGTGGGGAATTCAAGTCATTAACATTAATTAAAAGAATTAATAAGTGCGGTAGAAGTCTATTCTTCTTATTTTGTGAACATTTATTGATTAAATTTATCCTTTGAATCATTATGGATGCCAGGTTTATGTCCTTTAGTTTCTGGGTATTTACTTTGCTAATGGTTCATCATGATGGGCAGTGAGGAGAGTAGGTCTAGGTACTTCCTGTAGAGCTGCTCCTGTTATGGTGAATTTCCTCAATGTTTACAATACAGCAGAAGATTTGATTTCTCCAATTATTTTGTAGCTAAGTCTAGCAAGATACAGAACTCTGGGATGAAAATTCTTTCATTTAATAAGGTTAAAGGTAGATGACCATTCTCTACTGGCATGGAAAGTTTTGGCTGAAAAGTCTGCTGTCACCCTGCTGTATCTGAGGCTGATAGGTCAATTGGTGTCTACTCCTGGTGGCTTGCAGAATATTCTTTTTCATCTTGACTTTGGTTCTTGGAGATGCTCTATTCATGTTGAGATGACCTAGGGTTCTATATCCCTCTAAAAAGAGTGTTTCGGAATATTTATTGAAACTTTGGAAATGTTTCTTTTATGATATCCTGTAGTAGGGCCTCCATTTCTTTGGGACATTCTTCTTTCCCTTCAGGGATCCCTATAATTCATACGTTTAAACATTTCAGAAAGTGTCATAATTCTCTGACTTACTATTCTGCTTTCTCTTTCTTCTTTCTTTTTTAACTACCTGGGTTAGTTCAAGAGCTTTATGCTCACTTTCTGAGATTCTTTCTTCTCTGTGTTATAATCTTTATTGATACTGTCTACTGCATCTTTAAGTTCCCCAAATGACTCCTTCAATTCCTTAAGATCTACCATATCCTGTCAATATTTTTCACATTTTCATCCATTTTTTAGTTCTGTTTTTCAATTTTTTTGTCATTTTTTCTATTGCCTTTTCATCCATATTTTAACATTCTTTTCTTTCATTTCCATTAAATCTTTATAAGGGGAATCATCTCCATTGGCTACCTCATGATCCCTTGGAGGGGCTTGCTCTGTTCTGGGTTTTCATGTTGCCAGTATTTTTCTGTTGGTTTCTTCTCCTGTGTGTTTTTGTCTTGTTACTTCCTTTCCCTACCTTTTCTCTCACTGGCTGTTTCACATTAAATTACCTTGTCTCTAAGCTTAGGTGTTGAAGTGATCTAAGCTTTAGGTATAAGGCCAAAAAAAGATAAGAGTAAAGAGCAAGAAGGGACAAAGGAAAGAAAAAGATATAGAAATAAAAAATAAAGGTCTAAAGGAAAAAATAAATTGAAGAAAAGGAGAGATAACTGACAGAAAAAGAGAGACAGAAGAAATTGTGGTATTTGGCAGGGTGTCTTGACCCTCACCCACAACTTTAGTACTTTTGGGGATCAGGCTGGATGGGTCCCTAAGGTCAGGATTTCTTTACCAGCCTTGTTGTAAAGAAGACCCCAACCCCTGACAAATTTGAAAAAAAAATCTGCAGGAAGTCATGGTGGGGACCTACCAATACCATCTTTCCAAAGACTAAAACTAGAAGGATACCTTAGAGCAAGACCAATGTGATGACCCCCCCCGACCAGACAAGTAATATGATCTACAGCCCTCAGAGAAAATAAAAAATAAAAAATAAATTAATTAAAGAAAATTTAGAATACAATTATTGAACCTGAAGAAAGGACAAAGGGATTGTTTAGTTCTTTATGAAAAGGTTTACATGGATGAGAGAAGTAGAAAAATCTCTACCAAAGATGAGAAATAAGAAATAAAAAAAGTAAATTAAAAATACAGCTTAAAATCTTATATGCTGATGCCCCTGGCTTTGTTTTTATTGCTAACACTTTTACATTGCTGGTGGGACTGCAAACTACTACAACCTTTTTGGAAGGAAGTATAGAGAACCCTCAAAGAACTCATGCTAGACCTCCCATTTGATACTGTAATACCATTACTGGACATCTACCCAGAAGGAAAGAAATATTTTTACCACAAGGATACTTGCACTAGACTGTTTATCACAGCTCAATTTACAATCGCCAAAATGTGGAAATAGCCTAAATGCCCACCAACCTAGGAATGAATTAATAAGCTGTGGTATATGTATACCATGAAGTACTAATCAGACATTTAAAAAGATGGTGACTTTACATCCTTTGTATTAACCTGAATGGAAGTGGAATGCATTCTTCTTAGTAAAGCATCACAAGAATGGAGAAGCATGAATCCTATGTGCTCAGTTTTGATATGAGGACAATTGATGACCTAGTACATGGTGTGGGAGGGGGTAAAGGGGAGAAGAGAGAGAAAGAAGGATGGGGGTATGGGGAAAGGAAGTTCAGAGAGAGGGAAGGAGGGAAGGAGGTGAGAGAATGGAAGAGCAGAGAGAGGGAAAGAGAGGGATCTCAGTGTGTGACACACCTTTTGGGGACAAGACACAGTTATAAGAGGGACTTTACCTAACAAATGGAATCAGTGTAACCTGGTTCTTTGTACCCTCAATGAATTAAAAAAAAAAAAAAGAAAATCAACCCTAAAAATAAATAAATAAATAAATAAAGACTAGAAGACCATAATCAAAATGGAAAATCCTTTGCTATTCAAGAAAGTAAAAGTGAAAAGATAAAAATACAACAAAACAAAACCAACCAAAACAAGAAACAACAACAATAATAAAAAAAGAAAAAAAAAATCTAAGGGAAAAATTGGGGAGAAAAAAAGAAAAAAAGACAGAGAAAATATATAAATATATTTATTATTACATATATATACATACACACATACTTACACACATATGTATATATACACACCTATGTGTATATATACATTGCAATATATTGCCTGGGCACCAGATTTACTATGATGTTAGGATATGGAGAATACATATACTGTTTTTTGTTGTATAATGTTGGAGACTAGAAGCCATTCTCCAATTTCAGAGGAAATCTGGAGTTATCCTCCTGACCTGCTTGGCCCCAATCATAGCCTGGTCATGTCACCAGCACTGAGTCCCCACAGGATTAGGATCCTAAAGCTCTCATCAAATCTCTCAGGTCAAATCTTGACCTTTCAAACAGTGCCCCTTGTTAACAAAGGGGTTTTTCAGTAGGGGAGGATGTCAGCTCTCTGCAAGGATAGCTGCTCAGAGCTCAGCAGGTAAGCCAGATGTGGACATGCACTAGGACCCCTGCTGACTCGTTCTCCCATGCAGTTTTCATGCATTAATGGACTGTCTGTACCCAAGCTTATGGGAACTTCACCCTGCACAACCCTCAATCTCACCCACCCAAGCTGCTCAACTTCCCTTGCTCATCCAACCCCCTCCATGGGAGTCCAGGGAGCAGTCTAGTCTAACAAAAAAAAAAAAAAAAAAAAAAAAAAAAAAAAAAAAAAAGAAAGAAAGGAAAAAAAAGAAACTACAGGAAAACCTTTTCCCTTTTCCATTGTTCCATGGGAGGCTGGCCTCTGCTCGTACCCTGACACCTGCTCTCTGTGCTGGTCCTTCTCAACTCCAGACCTGCTCCTTGGCTCTTGGGGTCTCCTACTGCTGTACTGTGCCCTCAGAGAGATGCCTCTGGGACTGAGATTCCTCAGTCAGAGGTGGCCAAAATTATCTGTCACCTGTCTCACTGAGAGGGGATACAAGGAGATGTCTCTAGTCTGCCATCTTTCTCTGTCCTTAGCTGTTGAAAATTTTACATGGCAATAATTGGTCACCTTGCAATTCCTTGTCTTCATGTATATTTCTATATGTCCACATAAATTTATGTACAATGGTACATTTATATTTATATTTTGCTATAACTAAAATCATGAATATGTCTAAATGTTCATTTATAAGAGCTAGTAAATAAAATTTTAAACTTCAATACTGTGTACTGTTGAATAAGATAAGATACTAATTTGAATATATTTTACTATAATTAATAACAAAAAAGATGGCTATCCAATCATTTTTCTTAAACACTGTATTGTTAGGTTAATAAATTGTTAAATTAATTTTAACATTGGTGATAACTCTAGTACAAATAATTGAAATAATTCTATGTGCCAACATGGATACTAAGCCAATTAAATATATTTTTGCATTTAGCTTTTCTTCAAGAAGCTGAGAATACTATCTATTTATGAACTTATATTGCAAATAAAAAACTGAGGTCTGTGTTACACCACCCAAGCCTCCCTACTATGAAGGACTGGTTGCTTCAGCCTTTGGGAGTGCTCTCAACAGATAGATATCCATTAGATGTCAGGACCTAGGCGATTGCCCTAAAACTACAGAAAGCCATTTGGCCCAAGGCTACTCCCTTCTTTCATGCTGGCCCTAATCCAAAGGTTGATTAATGCTGGATTATAAAGATTTGGACACTTTGAGCCAACTTGGGACAATTTGGAATGGCCATGCTACCTCCAGAGCTCACCATGTCATCATCTGATACCATAGGGCTTACTTCTACCGTGTGTTTGTGCTCATTCCCCTCCCTTTTAACCATTTAAAGAGAATGTATGGAAGAGTGATTGCTATGTGTTTCTATCATGCAAAATGTAATCTATGAATATTTACAAATATATATGTGATACATGAAAGATTTCTGAAATCTATGAATATTTACAAATATATATGTGATGCATGAAAGATTTCTGGAAGGATAAAAAAGTAACTATTGAATATACATATTTCTGGATTTAAGGAAAATCACTTTTAATATTATACATAAATATTATTACCAGTTCCATGTGCTGGAGTTATGTCAAAAACAGATATTGAGATCACGAAATAGGTATCACAAATTCCATTGTTGTAAATATATTTATATATACAAAAAATACAAACAGATTTATAAAAATTATTAATATGATTATCTTTAATTTTATCTTATTCAACTATTTATGGAATATTATTTTAATTTTCCAAAATACATGTTATTTTATAAGAAGAGAGCAGATAATTAGATAAAATGTAGGAAGATATGAGTATTAAATGAAAATAAATTTCTCCAGTAGGAACTAACCAGAAACTCCTGTAATAAGTATTTATTCTCATCCTAGTTTTTTTTTTTTTTTTTTTTTTTAATGAGAAGACTAATTTATCCCACTGAAACTTCTGGACAGAAAGACTTTCCCTCTCTATTATGGGGATAAATTTCTTTCCCCATGTAAGGAAAAATATGCCATTATCACTGTCTTCCTCTCTAGTTATAGAGGTTGACTCACTCAGGCACATTGTAGAGCAATCAAAATGGCCTCCAGCTGTGGTTAGCTCTGTCATCCCTGGCAGGATGCTGTCTTTATTCCCAGCCCCAGCTGGATCCACTCCCTCATTTGACATTGTTGAATGTCTCCCCTCTCTACTTCATCTTGTGCCATTCTCTTAGTATAAAGGATGATTGCATGGATTTTACAAAAGTTAGTATTCCTGTTTAATTTTTTTTCTATTGATGACTTAGTAACAGTCAAAGCTTGATTATAAGATGCATGCACAGCAACTAAAATATTACATATAAAATCTTTTCAAACAAAATGTAGATATGTTAGATATTATTATGATATGACAGTTATCATTATTGCTATTTTTGCTTATTAACTATTTACAAATTGGAATCTGTTATATTATTATCCTTAAGATGGGAAAATTGAAAATAGCAAATGTTTATATTACAAAAATAATTGCAAAAACTTTTAAAAATCCATTTGAAATCAACTCAATATTACATAAAACATAATAAAGTTCTAAGATATTACTAAAGACGTAGGAGTACTTTAATGAACCAAAGTATGCATTCCTATGATAGGTATCTACTGCTGTGTCACACATTATAATAAATGTGGATGTTTAGAACAACAAGCATCGATTATCTCACAGTTTGTGTGTGTCTTAATTCCATGACACAGCTTGGGCATCTGCTCAGAGTCTCACTAGGTTACAGAACTTTCCCAAGCTTGGGGTCCTCTTTCTATGTTCGCCTAATTATTGATAGAATTTTCTCCCTGATACTACAGGAGCACAGTCTGAACCTTCTTGTTGGATATCAGCTGAGAGATATACACTGTTTGCTCTATCTCACCATGAAATTTCTCAAGTCTTCCACAACCTCTAACAACATGACAGTTTCATTCTTCAACACTAGCAAGAGTCTTTCTGGCTCTACTCTGTGAAGATAGGGTCTTATGTAACATAAGAATCACAGGAGTGACTATCCTGTCTCCTTTGCTATATTCCATTTGCAAAAATAAGAGGTTTCACCCACACTCAAAGGGAGGAGACTTTTCAAAGGTAGAATACATAGGGGTCACCTTGTATGTACCCACCACAATGGTTTTGCTCTGTAATCCTTTGTTTCAACATCATTAATAGCCCAGATTTTAAGATAACCAAATTGAAGGGGTTAGCTTAACAAAGACTAATCTGTTCATATTAGATTCAGCATCCTGATTCGATCAAGCCTACCACAATAAACAAATTTAATATTTTCAGGTCACTTGAATGTACCATGTGGAAACCATGGGGAATCCAATTTAGTGAAAAGCACTAAATTTATAAAGTGCTCAAAAGTGTGAACCATGTTGTTCTATTAGTGTAACTTGAGATGAGTCTCAAATTCTCCCTTGGGGGGGGGGGAAGTCTTGAACTATTCAGAAAATACTTGATTTGAGTGTGACATAAATAAATGTCCTTCAGAAAAAGAAATTTTAACATATTTTTGGAAGTAGTTTTAAAAAAGATAAGATTCAATCAGTCTAAATTGGGTCTACAAGGATATTTTGGTTAAAATAATACAGGATATTCATATCCATTCTATATTTATATTTCCCCAAGCTAAAAATCAATTGAGCCAAAATCATCATGTTTATTTTTATATGAAAAAGGATATGATATAAAGGCAAATATAATTCCTGAGCTCAAAACTTTCTCAACGAGTAAGCATCAAATATACAAATAGAACATAAATTTGCGAGAGTTAATATTTAATATGAAATATAAGAATTTTTGAAGTAGATATTCTGTTTCAAGGATAATGTGTATGAAATAAAGCCTAATGACTATTGAGACTCAGCTGGAGATGACAAAGTAAAAATAGATTAAGGTATCCCCAATGAAAAAATAAGGGTTTGCTGTAGTAATTGTAGGATCTATATCCCCTCTAATCAAAAGTTGTATTTGATGGCTTTAACAAAAGTAACCTGACTCTCTAATATTCTTTATATAATAATTGTCATAAGTAAATGGAAAAATACCAATGGCATTTATTTATAGAATTAATATTTATGTATTTATTTATTTTAGATTATATAGCTCAAATTCTGCCATCTGATATATTAATTATTCTGATTTGTGATTTTTTCCTCCTAAATTTTGTTCTAGTATATAAATGTGTACGCTGTTTTAAATCAATATATTTTTCATTTTTATGCTGAGGAGGTATGCAGGAATATGAAATAATTTTACCTCATGCCTCTTTGAATACAGGTTAGCAGATAATAGAAAATGTGGAGAATGATATTATCCCTGAGGAGAAATCTTATGGTATAGATAACTAGAGATATTTTCTTTTATGATATTATGTTGTTCATTATAGAAAATTATTTTTTAAGAAGTGGTCACATATAAATGAATAAATATTCATATATTAGATAAACTTTAAGTGTTTAGTCACTAGAAATGAAAAAGAGAAATATGTTCACTTTATAGTGTATAAATATTCCATATATATAAATACTAAGACTGAATACTGCTTTTCATTCAAAGCAAGTAAAAACAATTCATAAAGGTGTGAATAAGGAATCAATGCACTATAAGTGGGATTACTTTTTATTTAATTGAGATGTTATACGTGAAAACACTCATCATGTTGTATTTATAAACAGTGAGTTTCAGTAAAAATTCTGACCCATAATGGCTGTTTTAAAATGTGGAAATGACACAGCTGGACTTCCTACATGAAAACAAAGGTCTTTGGTAAAATTCTAGTTAGGTTCTGGCATCTACATGGTTACACACACACAAAAGAAATTCTTAAAGAAACAGAAGTAAAGTTCAAGAAACTTTACTTGAAGAAATTGTTATGAAGACAGGGAAAGAATTGTATGACTATACAATTGTGAAATTGTGAAATAAACTTTTTTCAGAAGAATTTTAAAGATATTTAAAAGTGATTTCCAGGATACAACGTAATAGTCTCTCATACATTCTATATACTTTCAGCTTCACTTAGGGCAGAGGTTATAGGCTGATCAAATGTCTTAATTTACACAGGACAAAGGACTTTCCCAGGAGTGGTAAAACCAAGAAAATGCATAGCCCAAACAGGATAAGCTGGTCATATAAACCACCTACTTTCACCCTTAATACAAGTCATCTGAGAATTTTGTGAAAGAATAGAAATCCATGCCCAAGTTCCTACCGGCAGATTCAATATGAACTGCTCTGGGCTCAGATGTTGTATTATTTTTTGGTTTGCGTATTAGTTTTCTATTGCTACCATAACAGATTGTCACAACTTAGTGGTTTAAAACAAAACACATTTATTATCTCACAGTTCTGTAAGTTGGAGGTACGTATGCAGTGTGGCTCAGATGGTTTCTTTGGTTAACCTCACAGTGACAAAGGCCAGGTGTTGGCAGGTAGGATTTGAGGTTTGGGGGATAAATTCTTGTCCTTGCTCACTTAAAGTTGCAGAATTTAATTCCTTGAAGTTGTAGGAATCAAGTCCTTGTGGTGTTTGCTGAATATAAGGTACAGACTGCTCCAGATCCTAGAGTCCACCCACATTCTCTAGAATGTGACCAATTACTACATCATCTTCAAAGCCCACAATGCTGGTTTGAACCCTTCTCGTTCATCAAATCTTGTGAACTGCCCTCCTGCCTCATCTCTCCTGCCCTTCCTTCCACATCTGTCTGATTCTTTTTCTTCCTCTTCTGCTTATTTCAGGCCCAGGGGATTATTTGGGTCTGGGTTATATAAGGCCTTCTCCTTATTTTAAGGTGAGCTGATCATTATTTCTAATTTTCACATGCGAAGTACCTTTGACGATGTGCTTAGATCCATGTTTGATTGAATAGTCAAGAGATGGAAATTTTGTGGGAAGATATTTACAGTTCTGCCTACTGCTGTTTGTTTAGGCTGAGTAGTTCTAATATGCATCTATGTTGAAAAATATTTGTTATGAATGTCTTCCTTCTGTCCTGCTACCTGATCTCTTCTACTTCCATCCCTCCCTTGACAAGCATCAGATACACTCAATATGGAAATAAACAAAAAATTTTCTCGTCAGTTTCAGTTTCAAACTATCATATATAAAGAACTTCAAAAGTCATATTACTGTCCTATTATTGCTATGAAAAAATTTCCACAAACACAGTGTTTAAAACAACACAAAGGCTATCTTATGTATCTAGAAGTTAGAAGTTGAAAATCAGTCTCACTGAGCTAAAGGCAAGTTTTAACAGGGTAGGTTTCGGGCTTTGAAGGGAACATTCATTTCCTTGTCCATTTACCCTCTAGTGTCTGCCTGAACTCATTGGCTTGTCCCTCACATCACTCCAACTTGCTGCTTCCATCTTCACATCTCCTATGACTGACTCTGCATTCCTGCCTCCTGCTTCTAAGGCCCCTTGTGATTATATCATACCCACATGATGAACCCAAGATCATCTCTGCATCTCAAAATCCTTAACATAATCATATCTTTAAAATTCCTCTGCCATATGTGCTCACATTCAGAGATCCTTGGAATTAGGACATGGACATCTTTGGGGGACTATTTTCAGTCTACCAAAGAAGTGGTCACTCCTATCATTACAACAAAAAAATAGAGAAATTGTAAGTCAACAATATTCTAGATTCATAATAAAATGTAGGCTGCAGAGCAAAATGCCCCCCAAAGTCTGGAGACACGTGTTTACCCATAGAGTCACAGGTGAGATCTGCTTACTGAAGCAAAAATCCATGGGTGCATAAACTGACAGAAGTACTTGAATGGCAATTTTTATGAACTGCTGAAACTGAGCCCGGCCAGTGTGAGAGCAAGAAACTCCTGAGGGCCACAATTCCAGGGGGACCTAAATTTTGTGGGATTCATCTCTAATAATCTCACCGGGTTCTCACCGCCAAGGTCTGAGAAAGATGCCTTTGTGACTCAGGCAGGTGAGGAAAAATAGTCATTATGAAACTTGCCTGGAGTCTTCCCTACAACAAAGGTCTACTCCCTGTGGAAAAACACTTCTCCAAGGTCTTTTGCAGGCTGACAGAATGAATTCCTCCCATTCTAACACCATCTAGACTTCCTATCTCACCTGTGGGTGAAAAAAACAAACAAAATAAATTAGTCCACAGGAGTGAGAATTTCAAGGAAATTGATAGTGAATACTGCTAACAATGAGAGGAGTTAAGCAGGCAGATTAAAAAATACTTCAAAACATAGGCTCATTTAAAGATTGTGGAATTAAGATTATGAAGGACTTCCTCACAATTTTGCATCACATAAATATAGCATAATAACAATCAGTTGAAGCTAGAAGAGATGAAAGGCATGTACTCTCACTGAGGAGTACTAATGGAAGTCCAAAATCAATAGAAGAGATAAAAAAGAGAACATTTGAAGAATTATAAGCCTCTGGTACCTATGGCTATAGCAAGACTTAAGCACAGCCATCTCTCTAGCAAGATTTATGGAAAAACTCACATGAAAAGCCTCTTCACTTCAGTTCATATAACATGGTACAAAATGTCAAACTTTCAATCAAAATTACAGAGGAATCAAAAGGTAACAAAAATACATTCGGAAGATACAACACAATCATCTGGAAAAGACTAAGAGATGATGCAGACATGATCATCAGACATAGCATTTGAAATAACAGTTAATATCTAAAAGGATTTAGGAGAAAGTTTAAAAAAATGCAAAATCAGATGGGAAATTGAAACAGAGTGATAGAAAGCTTAAAAAAGAATCAAAGGAAAATGCTAGAAACAACACACATTCTGGCAAAACTGAAGCATCTGTTCTATGGGCTCTACAGTGGACTCACCAAAACCAAATTCAGTGAGTTTGAAATTTCAAGGAGATTTCTTAAAAGAAAATTGAAAGATAGGCAAGAACACCCAAGAACTGTGGGATTCTTTCAAAAGATGTTGCATAAACAGAGTTGGGACATCAGAACTAGGAGAGACAACAGAATAGAAGAAATATTGCAAGTAATAATGTTTGAGAATGACCCCAAATTAATGACAGATAACATAAAACCATGAATGCAAAAAGCTCAAAGAGCAAGCAAGATAAATACCATATTTTTGGTTTATAAAAGTTTTGTTACTCTTACTATAAATGGCATTCATTACACTCTTTCTAGAATCAGCCATTGTTCTAAGTAATTTTTATTAATTTGTTGCAACATTTTAACAATAATCTATTAAGCCATTTTGCTGATTATAAAAACCTAACTCAAAGAGCATTTGGGTGATATAACTTGCATGACAGAGATGTTCAACCCTGGGAATCAGGCTGTGAAACTGACACCTCTATCATCTATTTCCGCAGACTGATGGCGCCCCATTCTACCTGATGCTCTGTAAATGTTCACTGCCAAAGAGGTCATCTCATAGGGGATTACCAAACTGATGGTTTATCTTGATTCTATTTAGAAAATGTATACACTTATATAATTTACCCTGAATTGCTATGAATAAATTTTCTGCCATTAGCAGAATAGATGGCTCACAGTAGAAAGTAAAATTCTCACAGAAAATAACCACAATACATTAATTATGTTGTTTGTGTATCTGTGAAAATTGAGACTTCCTGCGTCTCTATCCCTAACTCAGGACTGAGGACTGAGAAGTGAGATCACCTGTGTTGGCATGACTTAGCTACTTGGTATAGATATTTTTACTCAGAAATATAAGATGGTACATCAATAAACGATTTTATTTTTTTATTCAGGAAATTCTTGCAAGTTATTATTATTTTTTTTTGACACATAGAGTTAGCTCATAGAGGGAAGCAAGTGTTCCCTCAGACAATACATTTCTAACCTGTCCAAGGAGCTTGCTTATTAACAACAGCCGACTTATCAAGACACTTATCTCACTCTATCCACTAATCTTAATCGTGTCACGATCTTTGCTCAAATCCAATTAATTTCCTTCTTTGAGAGAACTAGAAAAAGTATGCTTTATCTTAGACCCTGGAAATCTGACGTCCTGGAAATATCTTCCTTTGGCCATTTCATTTTAAATCCCTGAAAAGACTCAAGAATTTTTTTTATTTTTTATTTTTTATTTTTGCAGTGGGACCAATAAACTTATCCTTGTTTGATTAACAGATTATTCTATTCTCCTTTGAGGGTGCCTGCAGTCAGCAACTATTTGATAGCTGAACAAGTTTCGCCTGTTTTATACACTGCAAATGTATACATGTTACATGATACCAGTTAATGAGAAATGGAGTATCAGAGAAGTCATGTGATTTATGCCATATTACACAGGTTAAAAAATATGTAGAACCAAGTTCTAGGCCATAGTTTGACTCAACTATCTCAATAGTGTTCATTCACCTCATTAAATACATCTCCATGGTAATTTTTTCTCCATGGAAATGAAGTCCTTTTAAAAAGCCACCATTTCTATGCAATAGAATAATTTACCTTAATCTCTAGTTCAGCATTCTCTGAGCTTAGGTCTTGTATTTTTCAACTGCCTGCAGGACTTTTCCACTTAAATGCATTTCCATCATCTGACACCATTTAACTGACACCATTTAAACTAAATTCATCTATATGAAAAATGTAATTCTCTAGACTTCATTATTATACCAAAATTTGACAGTCATTTTAAAAAAATCTTATGCATACATTTCTTGTCTTCCTATTAACATGGTAAATGTCCTGAGGAAAAGGAACTCACATGATACCTCTCAACATTGTTCTCCTCTGCTAAGCACAATACAGTGTGGGGGGTGTTCAGCAAAAGGAGAGCAAGGAACGGTGTCCAAATCAAAAAGTGAGAAATGATAGAGCTATAAATCATTTTAATTACTACATTAAATTAGGTTCAGTGTGATGTTTAAAATTACAATTTAATTTGATTCAGTGCTCATAAGCTACTATCATTGGGATGCTTAGGAAAAAAAAAAAAAAAAGGAGGGGTACTTATAAAGAATAATTATTATACCCTAACCTGAGGCAAGCTGTTCCTGGGACAATTCAATTTCCAAAGAGATTTGGAGAAGAAGCACATTTTAAAGAGGAAAGAAGTAGCAGATTGGTAAGGGATGGAAACTTGAGTCCAGCAGTGCAATCACAGGAGGAAGCTCTGGAAGAAAGTTCTCAATAAACTCATGGGCTCTCTTTCCTACAATCCCTATGGTGCCCATAGAGATGATCCCAAGCAAGGACAGTTTTACATTACTTAGAGCTTGTGCGTCTCTTCCAGAGAATGAGCAGCAAAAAAAATAACAAAAATCATGTGCAAGAGAGAGAAAGAGCAAGATTGGAACATTTGCAAACACCAGGACTTCTAAACTGTCCCAGCAGTAGTGGTGAAAGGCAATCAAGAAAGCACGTGGAAAATTCTTTCTTCCTGTAGCAAAGAATTATTCAAAAGAATGAGAACTCATATATTATATCAGAAATAAATCATAATTACACAGTATTAATTTTAATTTAATTTATAGTAAATGTTATATGGTGGATGCTCCTTCAATGTTGTTTAACCCAAAGGGAGATAATATACAACTTATTCCCTTAAGAAGATGCATTTATTGGTAATTCTTAGACCTTGCTGCTATTATATGTGGGAATTGCATTCCTCTACTTCATTCTCCTAAATCCTCTCTTTGATCATTTCACACTTTCCTCAATCTTCTTACACTTTCTAAAACTTCTCCTGACAAGGTAACCCTTAACAAATCTCTGAGGAGAGAAAATATACAATGAACTGCATGTGAATACATAAAATAATTGCATTTTTCAGGTAGTGCGAAAGAATCACAAAAACAAAGTTATCTGGCTGTGACATATTTTTTTGGCAAGTAGGTGTTATCTTCATAGTTGCTTCACTTTTACAGAAATATTACCTAGTCTTTTTTTCACACTAATTATCACAGCAGACAGATAAATGAAAAAACTTTCTGATAATAAATGGGAATATCAGAATGTAATACATTTTAATGTAAATTTATTTTTAACATTTTAATTCTTAAACAAAGCTTTTAGATTTTATCAAGCACAACTGTATTTATGTAATTATGCACATACAGGGCTATATAGATATATCATTTAATATAAATATAAATAAAATTACAAGCAAACAAACAGTACTGAAATGCGCTATTGATAAAACTGATTAAGAATCCCTGAGCCACTAGTGATGTAGGTAAAACTAATTTAAATCAAAATATTTACTGATGATCTACTTAATTACTGCCGTAATTTGATTTTACTGGTTAAAACACAGTTGTAGAAATTTTAGTCAGAGATTGTTCTTTTTCTATAAAAAACTTATACAGCATGAAATTCAATGATGTTTTTGAAATTTTTATATTATAGATTAAATTATAAGCCATTTGAAAAATTATTATGTCCAAATTTTGCTCAACATTTTAGTTTCAGCTATAAGTATATTTGTTGATACTGAATTTAAATTACATTTATAGTTTACAAAATAGTTCTTACAGTGAAAATTACGATTTGAGCTTACCAACTAAATCTTGTCAGCTTTCACTGTATCTATTGACTGTAGCAATGATTCTTATTTTTCTTCTTCTTCCTCTTTAATTAACCAGATGGTTTGTATAATAGCCACAAGATGAGTTCAGGATTTTCCTGACTCATCTGACTGCACAATTTACTTTATTGAAATACTTCTTTACTTTTTCTTTTTTTTTCTGACAACTGGTTTTGAAAATGCTTCTTAGGGTCAGCTTTGGTGAGCATGTTCAGTGAAGTTGTTAAGGAGACCTTACAATTTTGTAGTTTGTTTCTTGGAAGATGATATCTAGTTCTCTATTCATGATGAAGTAACCAAAGAAAGCTCTACTCAGATTTTTGAATTGTTCATGTAAATGCCTCTTGATTAGTTAAAAAAAAAAAAAAAAACCAAAGTTACCCTCATTCATTCAATCATACAATCAACCTCATCACTCCTTGAGGTGAGTACTAAGTGTTCCAACTATTTTTTGTGCTATAGAAAACTACCTAAAACTTAAAGGCTTAACATAATCACCATTTCACTATTATATCCCATTCTCTGAGTGAAGAATTCAGAGTAGACACAGTGGGGATGTTTGTTTATAATTAGATTGATTTGACACCATGTAGTACAATTGACAAAAATGGGAAAATATTTATTTTACTATTAATGACAGCATTGTTGGAACCCTTTTTAAATGCAAATACATAAATTCTTTTGAAAATTGGCTTAATAATTCATTTTTATTCTGAAGCTTCCCAGGCACATGCTAAATAAACATAGAATTAATGCATGTATCTACACATAGAATATGAAAAATAAAATAAATGAATGAATAGATAAATAAACAAGGGAGAGTTTTTTAACCTCAATTATAGTAGAACATTTGTAAGTTGACCACCCAAAGGTCTATAACACATTGGTCAACCTATGTGTTGTCAACAGAAGGAAGTGGGCATACTGTACTTACTGAAACATATGATTAAAGAGTCAGTTTTTTAATGGAATTGGCTAATGTGTTGGTAAGTGTCACTTCCAAATTGTTAGGAAATGAAAGGTATGAACAATAAAAAAATCAATTAGAAGTTTATTATTATCTAGTAATATTAAATTCCTTTATCACCATATTTACTTAAAACTTAACTGCATATTCATCCTCATTATTGATTCCAGAAATTAAAAAAAAATTATGATATTTGCACAGATTATTCATCAAAGTAATTATTTTCTGGAAGAGCAGAATTCAGGTGAATAAGCATAGCATGGGAGCTTACCTGAGAATATAATGTAAAAAATGTAAATTTCTGTTGTCTTTGAACAGAAAAAATTTGACTCAATATAAATACTCAAATATGGTAATTCTCTGTTTAAATATCTTAATCTTCAGGATTAGTATGATTCATTCATTAACTCATAATTTATTGAGCACCTATTTATAGTAGTTCTCAACCTTCCTAATGCCACAATGTATTTTCATTGTTAAAAAGAGGTTGCGACGCACAGGTTGAGAACCGCTGACCTATTGGATGCTTGGACTACATCACTAAACATAACCAAACCTTCCTTCTCACAAAACAAACATAAAGCGAATAAGTAAATTATGATATATTTATATGTGATAAATCTTACAAGGAAAAAATGGTGCCAAGTAAGGATACTTGGAGAATTAGGCATGAATATCATGCCTTTAATTATAAAAAGATTCATTAAAATTAATGTAGGTCTCATTTGGCAAAATGACATTTGAAAAGAAATTGAAGAAGGCAAAATTGTACCTTCCCTTTCTGTGGAACTGTTGAAATGTCAGTAAGGCTGAATTAAAATTTTCAAGGGAAGGGTGTTGAGAGAGAGAGAAGATGGTGCAGTGTGCAAATTATGTGGGGACCTGTGGCCTACTGTAAAGACTTGCTGATACTTTGACTAAAACATGGAGCCAAACTTAGGTTTTCACATGATCTGACAGAGTCATTCTGATTACTGGATTAACTGTAGGTCTGTAAGAGTAGTTAGGGAAAATAATGGTGAAGCCATTGTAGAAACACAAACAAGAGATGATAGCATCAGGGACAGGCTTGTTAGGAACAAAGGTAGAGAGCAGTGGCTGTTTTTTGCATCTATTTGCAAGGTAAATGCCACAGAATTTCCTGATTGGAAAAAGGATGTGAGAGAAAGGAAAGAGAAGAGTCAAAAAGGAGGCCTGTGTTTTTAACTGAATAATTGGAAGTGTGGTGATGCCATGAGCTGGAAGTATAGAAGACTGCAGCAGAGCGGACTGGAGAGTATCAAGAGTTCTGTTCCCAGTTAGTGTGTATACTCATTGCCTATTTAAAGTTTTTGTTTTTTCAAAAATATTTTGTTTGTTTTTAGAGGCTAACATTGATTTCTTAAAAATTTTTGTTGAATAGGATTGCTCTCATTATACTATAGCATTGTATTGAACACAGAATTAGCCATGTGACCTGCTTTGGCTAATAGAAACAAAGATAAAGTAACCTATAGCTTAAAAACTGCTTTCCTGGTGACATTTGCTTACCCTTTTGCCTGGGACTCTATTGTTATTGTGTGAATAGAGTCGCACAATATAGTATTTTATTACTATAGTATTTTATTATTTCATTTTATTTTATTTATTTTGGATTAATAAAAGGGTACATATGATTGGGTTACATTATTGTGTTTGTTAGATGATACCTTAGTTATAATTGAGTCCTTCATGTACATACCCCTATGTTGTACCTGATAGGTGGGGACTTACCAAACTCTTCCTCTTTCCCCTCCCCTCTTCTTTAATTTAATTGTATTTTTCTCTCATATGAGCCTGTAGTTTTTCATCTACTAGTTTCAAATTAGCATTGACTACATGGGATGCTTGCTTTTCCATTCTTAAGATACTTTACTAAAGAGAGTTTTCCAAATCCATCCAGGTAAAAGATGCAAAGTGTCCATCTCTTTTATGTCTGAATAGTGTTCCGTGGTATACATACACCACAGTTTATTACTTCATCCATGAGTTGGTGAGCACTTGAGATATTTCCACATCTTTGTGATTGTGAATTAAGCTGCTATGAACATTTTAGCACAAATATTCTTACGATAAAATGATTTCTTTTATCTGGGTAAATACCTATTAATGGGATTGCAGAATCACATGAAAGGTCTACTTTTAGCTCTTTGAGGATTCTCCGTGATTCTTTGCAAGAAGGCTGTACCAGTTTGCATTCCCACCAACAGTGTGTAAGTGTTCCCTTCTCTCCACACCCCTACCAGCATCTGCAGCTTTGGGACTTTGTGATGTGGGCTGTTCTCGCTGGCATTAGGTGATATCTCAAAGTGGTCTTGCTTTGTATTTCCCTGATGTGTAGGGACTATGAGCATTTTTTCCTATGTCTGTTGCCATTTGTCTATATTCTTAGGAGAATGTTCTGCCTATGTCTCTTTCAGTGATTAGTTGGGTTGTTTGCTCTTTTCTTGTTGATTTACTTGAGTCCTTTGTTCAAGTTATTAGCCCTTTGTCAGATTCAGATCATGCAAATATCTCCTCCCATTCTGAAGGTTGTCTATTTGCTTTTGTTTATTGTCTCCTTAGCTATGCAGAAGCTTTTAAGCTTCATCAGGTCACATTTATTACCACTTGCAAAAATTAACTCATGCTGGATAAATGATTTAAATCTAAGACATGAAACTATAAAAACTCTAGAAGAAAAACTCTTAATGATATTGGCCTGGGGAAAGCAGACCCCACTGGCAGACCCCACTGGAAGCAGACCCCTTGAAGCAGACCCCACTGGCAATTCCAGCAAAGTATATTGGAGCATGAGAGCCCACCTGTTAAGCCCACCTCATTGTGCCAGTGCCTGCTCCAGATATTAGAGATAAGCCATTCTAGATCACCCACCCCAGATCAAACAAATCACCTGGCTTAGCAGCAAACAAACAAACAAAAAAAAACCAATTTGTTTCAATCCACTAATTGTTTCTGGGGAGAAGGAGGGGCATATTGTGATGTAGTGAAAGTAAGCTGATATAAATTCCAACAAGGTTAATTATGTAGTTACCAACATGGATAACATAATCTGAATGATTACCAAATCTCTGTTTAATTAGAAAACAGCAGATGCTTTGAGACATGCAGGCCCTGACTTTGAATCTGGACCTTGACACTTTCTCTTTGTGTCCCTTAATTTCTTCATTCTGCGTCTCTTCAGTTTGGCCATAAGAATAAAATGGGGTTGTAAACTTGTAAAACTTTGAGGATAAAAAGCATTATAAATATAAGAAACTTAGCACACAGTATATGCTTAACAAACTATATAATTTTATTAAATACATGTCATTATTTAGACATGATTTAATTTAATTTATTTAATTTTAATAATTTAATTTGATTAATTTTAATAATTTAAAAATCTAATTATTTTTTGCCTTATATTTATATTATTACTATTTTTTAATATTTTACTCACAAAGCTTGTAATTTATATCCTTTATCATCAATTTGACTAATATTTTATGAATTTCTGATCAGCATCACAATTCTTTGAGAAAAGAATGAGATTTTTCTGCCACCATCCCGTATGTTTACTTATAATTTCATTTTCTTTTCTGAAAGAATTGTGGGGACATTTCTTGGCATTTGGAGGCACCGTGACAGTGTCTGTAAAAGATTTATAGGACTTAGTCTGTTAGAGATATGTCCTTAGAATTAAAGAGGAGTGGGATATCTTTAGACCTCAAGTCTCACATTCAGTTACATGCACAATATCTTATAAAATTAGTTTCAATGTCAGCATACTAATGCCTATGTCAGCTTTTTAAAAAGAGTGGCAGTGATATACAGCCACCTAACTTTGGAGACTATAAAATAGATGAAGTGGTCAGGTTTAGTCCTAAGTAACCTTTTATTCAATGACACTAATTACTTATTTGAACCTTTAATTCATTTAAATTTGCTTGAACTTTCAAGTGACTACCCACATATTTTCCATTTTGACAGATAAAATTAAATGACTAATATGTGGAGCAACCTACTTCATGCTTTGGTGTGATTGACAGTTAAAAAAAATCATAAAGCACCTTTTACGTTGCCAGATTTGAAAAGCTAAATCTTAAATAAGATCAATTTATACCTGTTCACTATTTTTCCAGAAACACCCTTTGAAATAAGAATTCATGATCCGTAGGTAAGATTTAAGATATTCTGGAAAACGTGGACATTTCTTATATATCTACATTTTGCTTGTGATGAATCCAAGTGTCTTATTATGTTTTGAGTTTGTGACCCTAGTAAAGTTGTAGTCATTACTCTCAATGGAATTTAAAACATTGTGAATCAAATAACAAGTAACCTTATTAAAAACACAACTTTATTGCTCCAATGAAAGAATCTCATGGAAATATTCCTCTTATTTTTCTCCCAAAATATCTCTTTCTAGCTCACTTGCATTTCTTACAATTGTTGGATGTGTTAATTGACATGAAATTCTTTCAAACATTTTGATTTAGGTGGGCCACTAAAAATATTCATTAAACTTAGTTTTGCATTTGTACTTTTGTCATTTCTGATTCAGTAGATGGAAAATCACCACCCATTGATTGGTTCACTATGGTGCATTTGGGAAAACTGACTTTGTCCTTGAAAACATTTGCTGGGATAGTGATGGTGCATCCTCATTTCTCCTAGAGCTAATAATCAAAAAGTTGATGGGAGAGCATTGCCTTTGAGAACTTTCAAAT
Source organism: Loris lydekkerianus (assembly GCA_963574355.1). Classification (NCBI taxonomy): domain Eukaryota; kingdom Metazoa; phylum Chordata; class Mammalia; order Primates; family Lorisidae; genus Loris; species Loris lydekkerianus. The sequence continues at coordinate 14,652 of CAUYPK010048434.1, read as the reverse complement.
GATTCTAAGAAAATAAACTTCCTATGTTCTCACTGAACTACTTGAACAGACTCATTCCCACCTTGCTTATCATGTTACTATTCCTTAAAAACTAGTTTTATACTAACTTGCAAATTTTGCATTAACCATATTACCACCATATTATTCCCAAGGTTATCAATTCAAATCCCCATAACTTGGCATGAGTGGCCATCCAGATACAGAATGGATGACACAAGACAGGTTTACGGAAAAAGCAAATCAGATAAGATGATATCTGCAATTAATCTGTTATTTCTGTTTCATAGTCATTATGGCTGCTGTTTTTTTTCCCACTAATTCTAATTTCAAGTGGTTCTCAGATGTTATCAGTAAAGCTTGAGCAATTTATCCTAAGTGATTATTATTGGAATCTACTTCCAGTTTTTAATTCAGTAGATCTTGGATGCAGTCCAGGGACCTGCATATTTTTTAAAAATAAATTCCCCTAATGATTCTGCTTATGGTTCTCTGAAGACCCCAGGTTGAGAAAACTGATTGAGAATTTAAATTGAGTATCTCACCTCAGAGGTTGTCTCTTTTCCCTACTCTTCATGTGAATTGCAATCAGAAGATATATCCAACAGATCTTGTACAATCAGAGAGGAAACTGAAGGCAAACTTTTAAATCTGTGTATTCTTCTTGTGCATGTAAACTTTAGCGGGTATCCATTATGCTAACAGTTTATTGTGTCATCATTCCTATTCTTTGTCTTTTTTTTCCCTCATAGATATTCTGATTTATTATTGTTTAATATAAGAAGACATTAGAACCAGAAGTAACATTTATCATGATGATGCAAATAAATGCTTCAGTTACATGTGAGGAACCTGAATAAAAAAAAGATGTGGCTTATACTTTAAAAGTAATGACTAATTTTAAGTAATTTAATTAGAAGTTATTTACATATAATATTAGATATAGTTACCTTGACGCGTGTTACAGTGTTACTTTTAACATTTGTAATGATCTTGCTAAGTTATAATTTTTCACAGTGATAAAATTAAATTTTAGTTTTAATTATGAATTAATATATGCTTTTTACAAAAGTAAAATTATTCCAAATATTCTACTCAAAATGAAAATAAAAAACAAGACACTTTGCCCATTTTTCAAATATTAGTGTTCAGAGGTAAAGAGTATTTTCCAGACTTCTTAATGGAAAACAAGTTATATACATATGCCTACATATGTATATATAGATTCGTAATGCATCTATACATACATATGTATACATATGTATAACAAAAACAAGTGTACTCATACATGATTTCACTACAACTTGTTTTCTCTAAGACTTTCCATTGGCACTATGCTAATATAAGGGTTTTGCAATTAAGACTATGTTGTTTTTGACACTATATACACAACACTTATAACTGTGTCTGGCCTATGGTAATTAATAAATATATATTTCATAAATACATAAATAAGTGTCAGTGTGATATCTTTCACTATGTATAGCCTTAATGATATTCATTATTGTAAAAAAAAATTCGTAATGATTGGGTTTATCTACTAACATTTAAATAAAGCTGAAAAAATAAAATTAGAACAAATATTCAATACAGAGTATTCTTTAAGAAAAACTTAAAAATTTCTTCCATTTCTACTTTCTAAAAAAAAAAATGGAGTTGAGAAAAGAAATAATTTTATATCATCAGAATATCTAATGATATTACAAGTTATAAAATAAGCTGAGATATATTGCCTCCTTTATGTATATATGCATATACATATATAATAAATGGATAAAGCAAATTAGTGAGGAGTCATCTAGAGACAACATAACACATGTATTTGCTCATCAAGTATATATCAGAATTTTTCTTAGTCCATTCAGGCTGCTGCCACCAAATACCATAACTGGTTAGCTTATAAACAACAGAAATGTATTTGCTGTAGTTCCAGAGACTTATAAGTCTAAAACCAAGGTGCTGGAAGAGTTGGTGTCTGGCGACGGCCTTCTTTCTGATTCATTGATGGATGTCTTTTTGCTGTGTCTTCACATGGTAGAAAGGTCAAAGGAGCTCTCTGGGTTCTCTTCATTCAGAGGGCTTCTCCCTCATGATAAAATCACCTCTAAAAGAACTCACCTCTTAAAACCACCACTTTGGGAGTAAGTGTTCAACATATAAATATGGGTGGAGATACAAATATTTAGTCCATAGCAGCAATCTATTGGGTATATAGAGGGTACCCAAAAAGTTACAGTAAAGTCACTATATGCAAGGAAATTATTCAAAACTTTATAAAATTTCACAAATGCAAGTCTGGGTTAACAGTTGAAAACCAATCAAGGTAATTAACATCTTAAGAGGTCAAATAAAAAAGCCATGTGATTATATTAATATATAGAGAAAAGTATTTGATAACATACAACGTCAGTTCATAAAAATACTCTTGGAAAACCAGGAAAACAAGGCAACTTCCTTAATTTAATAAAGAGTGTACAGAGAAAAAAACTTATACTGATAGTTTTTCATACTTTATAGTGAGAGACTAAATGCAATCCCCTTAAAGTAAGAAATAAGGGAAAGATTTTCTCTCTTACCTCTCCTATTCAACAAAGTGCTGGAGGCCTACACAATATAAAAAGGCAGAAAAGAAAAATAAAAAGTGTAGAGATTGGATAGGAAGAAATAAGACTATTTTTATGTGAGACAATATAATTGTCAATGTAGAACAATCTAAAGAATCTATAAAATAAATAATGAGTAAATTTAACAAGGTTACAGGGCACAAGGTCAATATAAAAATGCCAGTTGTATTTTTATAAACCAGAAATTCAAAATTGAAATTAAAATCATGATACAATTTATAATAACATTAAGTACTTAGGCATTGTGCTTGGTTTTCTGATGTGTCGACTTGCTTAGGCTACAGTCCCTGGTCATTCAATGGCACTGTCGTAGGTATTTTTCTAAATGAACTGAAAATTTATTGTCACAGAAAAAGTTACATGCAAATGTTTTAGTTTACATTTACATTTACAAAAAAGTTACATGACCCTACTTTGTCATGATGCATTATCCATTTAATATATTGCTTGGTTAGATTTGTTAATAATTTAATGAGTATTTTTGCATTTAAGATCAGAGAGATATTGGTGTATAATTTTCCTTTCTTGTAATGTCTATGTCTGGTTTGGCTTAATATATATATGCTGGCTTAATATTAGATGTCATCTTAATTTGATTAAGATAATTTAAAAGTCACTGAGGAAGTACATGTTACTTATAAGAATATTTTAGCAGGCATGTGAAGGAAACATTTTTGGAGACCACTGGCTTATAAGATTATCCACAAATCTAGTTTAGACTATCTTAGTAAACCCAAACTATAGCAGATACTGCCCATGTGAGAGCCCTATGCCCTTTGCATCCCTTTATTATTTCTGGGCACTCCTCTTCCAGCTTAAGTGTTTTTGCCTCCAAAGACCTCTACCTTCAACACTGCTTAAGGGACCTATCCAGCTACTAGAATTACATTTCTTTCAAAAACACAGAAAAAGAAGTAGCTGGGAGTTGACATCCCCTGGGATCATCCTTGGACAAAGGGCTGATGTGCAGAAGTAGGAAATCCTAGGTCTTTGCCTTCAAGTCAGACAATTTTTAGGGATGACTTATATTTCAGGGTTATCCTAAGGACAAGGCTGAACCTACTGTGTATGGGAAATTGCCTGAAATTAGACCTTTGCATGCGTTCTTCATTTTCTCATCCCTGATTCTGTGTCTTATGGTTTCTCCTGGAAACAATAAATAATTTGTACATAAATCCTCATCATAGGGTTTGTTTGCAGGGAACCCAATCTAAGATACCTGTCCATCCTGTCTGCCACTTTGTTCTCATACTTCCCTTCATTTCCTTATCACTTCATGTCCTTCTTCTTCTTTTTTTTACACGTCATGTTCTTTTGCCAGAGTAATGTTGCATATTTAGCTTTCTCTACTTGAATTCTTTTCTCCTTTCTTCATGGTGGTAACAAAATTCAAGGCCATTTCAAATTCAATTCTTTTGAGAAACCCTTCCAAAAGGTTACCGTTCAGCCCCTCGTCTTGTCTCATACAGCAGTATAATTTTTGTTTTTTTTTTTTTGACACATCTATCTCTTTTGCTGGACTAGACATTTCTCAATTGCAGGAGACAGATTTTCTTTATTTTGATTTCCTTAACTCTATATTGGTATGTAATAAGTGCCTCATAAATATTTGTGTAATGATTAAATAAATTAAATAAAAACATTTTTATAAAATTGTACAAGACATTAAAAAATTTTTCTCACCACTGTGGTCATCAGATGGTCAAGGAGAGTACTTTAAAGGTGACAGTAGTGATATTTAGCCCTGAGCTTTTTAACACTTTTCCTAGGATGAGTTCACGAACTGCTTGTCAGACCCTGTACAAAGATAGCTGTCATTGCTGTTCTAGAAAAAGTTCTAAAATTGCCAGAAGGGTGGACTTGGCCGTGGCATCACTGTATAGCTTCCCAAAGGGAGTACTTCAGGGGTGAAAAAAGTGATATTCAGCAAAGAGGTCTGTAGCACTTTTTCTAGGACAAGTTCATGAACTTAATTGTCTATCCTTGTAGCTATGTGTTGTTTAAAGTACCAAATTTGGGGGTAGTTTGTGATTTAATTATCAATAACTCAAAAACTTATATATCAATTAGAACTTTTCTTTGGGTGGTTGCTTCTGATGCTGTTTACCTTATGTTTGTTTAGTGCAATGATATTTAATAAACTTAAAAATACAGGCTTTCTATGTCAGAGAGGTTTTGTGATTTAGGCATTTATAAGCCATAGCAATCAGTTTTGTTTGGAGCAGATATAAATTCTTATTAATTAAGTAGAAGGAAAGTTTTTGGGGGGTGCTGTTTTTGTTTGCTTGTTGCTTTGATAGCCCATGGACGTCTGAGGAAAGCCAGGCTTGAAACAATGCTTTCTAAAATATGAAGCAGGATGCTAATGAAACCTTTCTAGCTCCTGCTGCCCTGACTAAGCTGTAGATGGGGAAACTCCCCTTGCCACTGCTGAAGCTTAACCTAACAATACCTGACACCTCTGAAGCCTACAATCATTTCCTTTACCAAATAGATCCCCTACAAATTGAAGTATCTGTTGAGTTCATCTGACTGGCAAAGCCAATGCTTTATTTCTGCATCTTGACTCCAACAGAGGCTGATATTTTCGGGGTTTTTTGAATTTCATCTTGAGTTGATGGGATTTATAAGGGTAAAAATTTTCCCAATGTAGGCAGGTTTAAAAAAATATTAAAATACAAACTTTTAAAATATGATAGTGCATATACTAAGGCATGTATCTTGGTTAATGTGTTGCTGCTGAGTGAAAAAATGAGGCTGTTTACCACTAGCCCGAAACAGGATATTTTCTTACCAGTTTTAACACATAATTTGTATAAGTTCATTTCCAAATTTTTCCATGTATCTAATAATTGTTTTGAGATTAGAAAGAAAAGGAAAAGCCCTTGCACTGTCAGTAATGATATTTCCATGCCTAATAATACACATTTGAAAAGTTATACAAGTATACATTTTGGAAAGAGGGAAACAAGTCAAAAAGATAAATCTACATCTAAATAATGTATTTCATTCACTTAAAAAGCAGCTCAGCACAATTTGGTGAAGGCTATGTTAACTAGTTTGTTATAAGTATTTCAAATTGTATAAAAAAATAGCACATTGTATTCCATAAATGCATTATTGTACACAGCTATGATTTAATTAAAAAAAAAAAAAAGAAACTCAGCAAATAAGGCAAAGTTTCTATTAGAAAGAAAATTCAACTACATATTTGAAATGGAACTAAATCACACTAATTATATGGAGAGAAGGAATAGAATATGGAAGTAAGAACTGTTAAAGGAATGGAATATGGAAGAAGTAAAAATTATTAAGAATATGTTTTATAACAGGTATAATGTCCTGTTTATTATGGATGGGAAGTTTTCCACATTACTAGGCAGGCAGAAAACATTACAGTTGTCTACTACAAAAACTCCCGTGTAATACAAATTGTTCATACCATAGCTAGTTTTCTAGTCATTTTTAAGTAAGATTCTGATCTCTTGTCTCCAAGCCTGGGATATGTGTCTTTCTTTTTGTTTATTACCTTAACTCCCTTTTAATTGTTACACTTAACAAAAGATACTATAATTTCCTGTTTACTTCCTTCAAATTTCATTTGCATATAAATTACTTTAAGGCACAGAATGGTTCTCTTTCATCCTTATAACCACATTGATTACCAAATTCTGAAACAAACAAACAAACAAAAAAAAAAAACAGTTGCTACATGGATTTCTGTAGGAAAAATGTGACTTACCTAAATTTTTCTATATGTTTAATACCTAAGCCATGTCAATCTATGAAATAAGAGCAGTAGAATTCTTTTAAATTATAAAATCAAGAAAAGCAAACCTTAATAATAAAGAAGCAATATTTTAAATACATTAGCTGTTAAGATATTAATTAACATGATATTAAAATAAAAAAGGACTTTGTAAATCAATTTTTAAAATAGCTTCAAAGAAAAGAGATTAGTATTTGAAATAATTTTGTATTTGCAATGAGGTAACTCAAGAAATTTCACCCCAAAATAGGATTCCCTGATATAAGGAATATTTTGAATTGAAGGCCATTCAAGTCAAGAAACACTGGAAGGGGCAACACTGAGAAAATGAAACTGACCTGATAGGAAGATCAGGGGACAATTGACTTCCCTTTTTCCTTTCTGTTATCTCAATATATTGCAGCAATGAAAGTCAAGAATGTAAGCAGAACTGACCCAAATCATTATTTCAAGTCATAAATACCTATCTCTCAGATTAATCTTCAAATTATTAGGTTTCCTCCATCTATCCATCTTCCTAGCAACCACCCTTGACAACTCCCCTAGCAACCATTTATTGCCCTATATACTTCTCAATTTCCCCCTTTCCCTTAAAAATCACAAATATAAAAATATCTAAACTCCATTGGAGAGAGATTTGAGTTTTGATTCTGTGTTTTCTCCCTGTGTGCACATTAAATAAATCCTTTATCTTATTAATCTGCCTTAATTGTGAGTTGATCTTTCAGCAAACTTTCATGGGTTAAAGGGTAAGTTTCCTTCCTCAACTTATAGTTATAAAGGGAATATATTTTTGATTGTTCAATAAATAGTTTTTTTTTTTTTTTTTTTTTTTTTTAAGCTTTAAGATATGTGTGCTGTCTGAAACTGACTTTTCTGTTGTTTATCAGTAACTTTTTTTGGAATGCTGCTTGCAGTATTATTTTTACGTGAGGCTATGAATAAAGAACACATATAAAGATACCTTCCTGCTATAAATTCTACCTAAAAAGCAAATTTTCATCTATTAACTCATTTATAGTAGTCAGCATCTAATAAATAGGGTGAACATTAAGTTCATGTGCAACTTATAATAATTTAACATAGTAAATGGCACATGAACTTTATTTCCACCCTGTATTATCAAATATAGCTTAATGATATTTAAAAATTATCTTCTTTACAAAGGAAATAAATAATTCCTGATTTATTATGTTTATTTACTATTTATCATTTATTATTATTATGTATTATTGATTTATTCACTCATATTTACTCAACTTTTTTAATTTCAATAGATTTAGAGAGTGCACATTGAAATTCCAGTACAGGTATACAGTGTATTATAGTGTAGTCCAGGCTTTCAGTATCTCCATAAATTGAATAGTACACATTGTACACAATGAGTAAATTTTTTGTCCCTCATCCTTCTCACCCTTCCCCCTTTTAAGTCTCCAATGTCCATCATATCACTCTATGTGTCTTTGCATAGCCATAGCTTAATTATGGCTTCATTTGTAAGTGAAGCATGTAGCATTTATTTTTCTGTTCCTGAGTTACTTCACTCAAGATAATGACTTCCCATTCTATCCAAAGTTGCTGCAAATGACATTATCTTATTATTTCTTATTGATGAGTAGTATTTCATTTTATATACCACCTTTTTATTCACTATTGAGTTGATGAGCACTTATGTTGATTTCATACCTTTGTGATTGTGAATTGTGTTGTGATAAACACACAAATGCAAGTATCTTTTTAATATGATGATTTCTTTTCCTTTGGGTAAATCCTTAGTAGTGTTCAACATCAGTGTCTTATCACAATGGGCTATTGGATACACCATGTAGAGAGACATACTCTTCCATTTTAATAGCACCTAGAGAGAAATAGTGATTTGTAAAAGATATTGACAATCTAAAGAACCCTTTCTAAAAGGACTGACACTAACCAGAGTTGCCCAAATTCACTTGTTAATAATGAAGTCAAGAAGAAATGACTAAGAGGATAAATACTAGGGAAGAAGAAAACTTGAAAACAAATTGAGAAAATCCTAACTTAAATTAAGCACAATAGAAAAATATATACAGTATAACTCAAGGAATTTTTTTTCTAAGATACGAAAACTCAGTCAATTTACTATAACAAAAGGGGGCTAATAGCAGAATCAATAGCTGATGGCAAATACAGATTTTGAAAAATTGACTACAAATTAGGAAGATGATTACAGCAGTAAAATAAAAGGATTTTTAAATAATTCATTTAAATAATTCATTTAAATATTGAATGAATTCATTGTTAGTATATAAATAATACATAAAAAAGTTCTGTATAAAAATTTTAAATAATACAAAAGCATGTAGAAAACTAAATTATTATACTTATACTTAAATTTCATTTCTCTGAACAAGGTAACCATCATTCATAGCCTGATGCATATCATTTCTGGTATTTTATCTATGATTTGTATGTAATTATCATTTTGATATTTTTCACTATTGAAGCAATATAATCACATTAGATAAAATTTGAATACTAGAAAAGCAGAGAAGTACAAAAATGCCCATAGTATCATTAGCTAACATAAATACAGTAACTAACTTATTTTCTTCAAATTTTGCCAATTCATAATTTTCTTTAATAATTTTTATTTCAGAATATAAAGGGGTACAAGTATTTTTGTTACATGGGAAAATTGTGTAATACTGAAGTCATGACTTCTTCTGTGCCAATCTCAAAATAGTATACATTATATCAGATAGGTCAGTTTTTATTCCTCATTTTCCTTCTGACTTCTCTCTTCTTTATTTCTGATGTCCAGTACACCGCTTTATTATCATGTATACCCAAGTAAATAGTAAAATACACAGTATGAGAAATGAAATTGGTGAGGTTACAGTAACTAATAATTAGAGCTCCTTTATTCTTCTTTGTTCTTTGTTAAGGGAGGGAGGCTGTTTTGCAAAAGGTCTTAGGAATTCAAATGTTACTCAAGGAGGAGCCATACATGATAGAAACATCTGAAAACTCCGGAAGATCTGGATATGATGTCTTACAGATTAGGATCTTTAATGAAATGCAGTTGGGTTAGCAACATACTCAGTTGAGCATTCACAGTGTTTTACTTTTTAATATTGTAGCACGGGGAAATATTTTCATAACAATTTTTGGCAAAAATGTTTCATAGAAATATTCAAGCTATTTTAAAAAGTTCCTTGAAATGTATATATTTTTATCAGTGGTAAATGTCTCTATTCCATATTTCACACATTTCTTCAAGTACTAGCATGGGGATCACAGTGAGGGGGGGAGAAAGGGACTGGTGGGAAGGGGCCAACAAGGCCTATAACCCCAAATCTAGTAAATTGGGAATGTTCTGGGAAAAGAGAACTCACAGAGGTTTAATCACGGTGGTGGAAATACTGGGTATTTTAGGAGGTTGGGAGGAAAAGCAAAAATTAAGAATTTATTTTTAAGACACAAGTAGGTTATCTATAAAGAGTTGGTAGAGTTGGACACATTAGATTTCAAAGACAAAACTGATGTGGAGATAATATTATTACTCCACAATAATATTATCTCCACATCATTCCTATCTTAGAGATAATTGATGATATTAGCAAAAACATAGAGACATACCCCCCTGAGCTCTTTTCAGCTGGTCCTCATTCTTGGGGTTTGTCCCCAAGAGGCCAGATGTAGCAAGAGCCCTATCAGTTTGTGAGAATTCACACCCATATCATGTGGTCACCCTAACTCTTCATCCTCCGCCATCCCCAGATAATATCTAATCACCCTGGCCTGTCTTCGGCAAGAATCCTAAGTCTGTTAAAATCCACATGTACACCGACCCCTGATATTTCCTTTTAGTAACCTTTCATTCCCTTATGCTTTCTCTTCCTTAATGATGAATCCCCACTTGTCCATGTTATATTCAGGGTTGAGTCCTATTGCGGTAATTCTTTGAATAAAGTCCTCCTTACCATCTTTAACAAGTATCAGAATATATTTTTCTTTAACATTATTACTGGAGGGGTGAAGTGGCCAGGGGAATTAATGGAAATGAGCTTGACAAAAATGACCTTAAATTAATCCCAAGATACTCAACACTAGGGTGTAAAAAGGGAATGTGGAGTCAAATGCCCATATGTCTTACAAAGCATTTACTTTTTATTAAGCCTGGCTCTGAAATATTGCACAAAGACCCTGTGCAAGATACTTATATTTGGAGCTAAGTGATTATAGGTTAAAATTCTTTTCTTTTCTATCTTACCAGCAGCTGCTTCTTAAGCATGATTTACAACCTCATCTTAGACTTGAGTTTCATTATGTAAAGTGAAAATAATATCTGTCCTTCCTTACTAGTTTAAATATTAGTATTGTATTTTATGTAAGCGCTTAATTAGGAATTCAAAAATACTGGTCTTAAGCAATGATTTCACTGGAAACTACTTTTCCCCTGACCTTAAAACTTTTAAAGACTGTGTAGAGACAAGTGTTGGGTCACCAATAAACCCCAGGCATTTCCGAGTTAGTTTTGTAGAAAAAGCTGGGCACTGAAATAAATTTGCCAATTATTTCCTGTTCCTTGAGTGAGGCATAGTGAAGTTCTTATAATTATAATTAAGAATTTGGACACCTACCATACATCTGGAAATAATGGTTATGAAAGAAGCAGATGACACATTTGAAGATGTGGAGTGAAACTTTCGATTGACTAACACACTATTTTCAGTCTTAAAATAGCAGTTCATTAATTCAGAACCCAAATCTCCATATGTAAAAAGAAAATGAACATTTTTGAAGAAATCTCTAAATATCATGAGTTTGGAAAAAATAATCTATCATTCTCATTTATATGTAGAGCTGCCAGATAATGAAATGTAATACCCTTAAATGGGAAATTCAGATTAGAGTCTCATCTCTTATGAACTAAATCTTTTATTCCAAAATGAAAGTGTTGCATATTTCAATGAAATGTGGTTTCTTCAATATTTAGGATCCAATATCTTCAAGAGCTGAATTAAAAAAGAGTTTAATTGCCCGAAGGGCAACATGAAGGTGGCGATGGAGAGGAATAAGATACTTAGGTCATTTATTTTCCCCCAATTTCAATGAATTTCTTTTGTCATGGTTATTATTAAAACTTGGAATCTTTTTTCTTTCTAAATCATAAAAACTTTAATCTTTTGCTGGAGACTATAAAACTGAAATAAATTAGATGCAACTCTGAATTATTCACAGTAATGGGAGAAAATATATATAATTTGGAAATTATAAAATGGTAGAATAGGTAAATACATTTTGTGATAAAATTGAATGCAGAGGTTCTTTCCAATGCCCAATTGCCTATCCTATGCACACACTTTCAGCCACAAAGCTTGCTTTTGCACCTTACTCCAGCTCTCTTGAACTCATTCCATCAGGTGAATTTTCAACAATCTAGTGTAGTAAGTTAGAGTATGGTTTATGCTGCCCATAGAAAGGTCGCATCTCAAAAGCACTATGTGGTCTGAAAATTAATTTCATAAAGTTGTCATGATGTATAGAATTGATGAAAACTTTGCAAAAATTCCTTGAATTACGTGTCAAAATGTTTGGCTGACTGTGAGGAGCATAGCAGACTAAGTAAACTTGGATAGAGAGACAATTAGAAAAATCTGAACCGAAAATCTTGGCATGAGAAGAGGATTTGCAAAAATGGGCTCTTCATCATCACAATGTACCAGGTCCTACAGCACAGTGTGCGAGGGAGATCTTAGCCAGTAAACAAATAATTGTATTGTGACACCCTCTCTACTCACCTGATCTGGCCTCCAATAACTTTTTTATTTACCCAAACATAAAGGACATATGAAAAGGAAGGCATCTTGATAATATTCAGGACAGCTCTGATAGCCATTGTCAAAAAAATGGCTGTGGTTGCATTACAGTTTAGTTTTATTCATTTCAGGAGACAGGTAAAGTCATAAATTAATAGAAGTAAAGTCATAAATCATAAATCAGGTTTTCTGTTCAAACCTGAGCATGTAGGGTTTAACAAAAAAGGTGAGACTTTGCTAAAGCCCAGGTTCATAGGTTAAAGGTGGGTATAAAGATTCTTTGTAATTGGTTAAAGAAATGAAGCTTTGTCTAAAGGCTTGGATTCCCTTCTTTTAAGTTCAGGTAAGGAAGTCGGCTAATGAGAGACAAGCTACTGACCATGTATTTTTTATGTAAACTGAAAACCTGAAGATTTTTCTTGTACACCTTTATGCCTATTAGTGACTTACAATGATGACTCCTGGAAAGGAGGGAGACATGGTGAGGTATGTTTGATTTCTTTTCTAATGGCAAGAAACTCAGTTTTAGGGTATCTGCTTGGCCAAGAAGGAATCGTTCCTTCAGTCAGCCTTTGGGAGAAGCCTTAATATTTTTTTTCAGTCCACAGTAGAAATAAGATGGAAGGGAGTTTTATTAAAAACATTTTCTTTAGGGTGGTGACTGTGGCTCCGTGTTAGGGCACTGGTCCAATAATACGGAGGGTGGCAGGACTGAACCTGGCCCTGGCCAAACTGCAACAACAACAACAACAACAAAATAGGCAGACGTTGTGGCGAGCGCCTGTAGTCCCAGCTACTCAGGAGGCTGAGGCAATAGAATCGCCTAAGCTCAGGAGTTGGAGGTTGCTGTGAGCTGTGTGACACCATGGCACCCTACTGAGGGTGATAAATAAAACACTGTCTTTACAAAAAAAAAAAAAAGAAGAAAGAAAAAAAAATTTTCTTTAAATAATCCTCATTTTGCAAATTTTACTTTAGTCATGCAAACATTGAATATAATTATTAAGCACAATTAAACTAAAAATTCCAAATAATATAAGCAAAGTGAAATGCATATAATTCACTCGCAAACGTATATAATTGTGCACATTTTTACTAATATCTACAGGTGGGAATTATGCCTCATGCTTTTAAAACACAGTAATTTACTGCAAGTTTATAGTGGCTCAAAAAAGATATTGTAAAGCATTGAAATTTTGAAAATAATGATATTGCTTGTGGCAGTATTGGTATTTTTATTTGAGATGGTTGTGTGTGTTGTCTGGCATAAAACTGTAATGGTGTAAAATTTGAAATCTGTCATTGCCAATGTCTAGAGAAATGAACTTTTCAGTATGGCTAAAGGAGTCCAAACAGATTGGGTATAAATCATACAATCTGCATTTTAACCTAGAAATATCATGAACTCATTTTATAATTTATCTTCAAAACTAGCAAACAAAAATAAGAAAAGTTTTCTAGCACTTTCTACTATAAAGACCTAGAAACTATAGGATTTTCCCATAGTAGTAACACTTTTACCTAGTGCCAGGGAATTGAGGAGAAATAACTTTTTCTAGCTATGGACAAGACAATATATGAAATGTGTTTTGTGGTACCTAATGTATTATAAAATTTAACATCATGTATATCACTGCATAATATTGAATAGTGCTGTTAGAGATAATATAGGAAGACAAGTTAAGAATGCTACTAGAAACATTTTATTTATTTTATTTAATTTATTTTTTTATTGTTAAATCACAGCTGTGTACATTACTGCAATCAACAGGTACAATGTGCTGGTTTCATATACAATCTGAAATATTCTCATTAAACTGTTCAACGTAGCCTTCATGGAATTTTCTTAGTTATTGTATGTAGACATTTGTGTTCTGCATTTAGTAGGTTTCACCAGTACCCATTCTAAAATGCGCCATAGGTGTGGTCCCACAAATTACCCTCCCTCCACCCTAACCTCTCCCTTCCCCTCCTTTGGCCCCTTTCCCATATTCTTGTGCTTTAGTTGAGTTATAGCCTTCATATCAAAGCTATAAATTAGCTTCATAGTAGGGCTGAGTACATTGGATACTTTTTCTTCCATTCTTGAGATACTTTGCTGAGAAGAATATGTTCCAGCTTCATCCTTGTAAACACGAAAGAGGTAAAGTCTTCATCTTTCTTTAAAGCTGCATAATATTCCATTGTATACATGTACCATAATTTGCTAGCCCATTTGTGGGTCGATGGGCACTTGGGCTTCTTCCGTGACTTAGCAATTATGAATTGGGCTACAATAAACATTCTGGTACAGATGTCTTTGTTATATTGTGATTTTTGGTCTTCTGGGTATATACCTAGTAAAGGAATTATAGGATCGAATGGCATGTCTATTTTTAGATCTCCAAGCATTCTCCAAACATCCTCCCACAAGGAACATAATAGAGTGCATTCCCACCAGCAGTGTAGAAGTGTGCCCTTT
>CAUYPK010048433.1:0-29476 GCA_963574355.1 Loris lydekkerianus | reverse complement strand
GAGAGGTGAGAGTGGGGATGGTGGCAGGTGGGTGCAGTGTGCCCTCTCAGCAGTGGACGCATTGAAGGTGCCAACTTCACCACATGCCCTGCATCCATGTAACAAAATTGTACTTAATACTCCATAAATAAATATCCATTTAAAAAAAAAAAAAAACTTCTATGAGTGTTGTTGTGCTTGTCTTCCAAGCATTTCTACTAATTTGTTCTTCCACTATGAATCCACATTCACTCTAACTTGGTATAATTAAACTTTTTTGCCAATATAACAGGTACAAATAGTATCTCATTAGGGTCTAATTTGTTTTTCCAGAAGCTGAAAATCATTTATCTGTTTATCAGATAGTCATGATACTTCTCAGAAATTACTGTATCCACGTTGGGGAGGTCCAATCTGCTTTACTCATTCTACTGATTTATTTACATATTTATTTGTGTATTTATTTATTTTTTGAGACAGAGTATCACTCTGTTGCTCTGGGTAGAGAACCATGGTGTCATAGCTCATAGCAACCCCAAACTCCTGGGTTCAAAAGATCCTCTTGCCTCAGTCCCCTGAGCTGGAACTACAGGCACCTGCCAAAACACCTGGCTAGTTTTTCCATTTTTAGCAGAGACGGGGTAATACTCTTGCTCAGGCTGGTCTCCTGAGCTCAAGCAATCCACCTGCCTCAGCCCCCAGAGGCTTAGGCTTACAGGCGTGAGCCACTGTGCCTGACCTCATCTCACTGATTTAGAAGTTAATCTCACTAAGAACACTCACACAGATACTTAGAATAACATTTGACTAAGTATCTGAGCACTTGAGGCCCAGTCGACACACAAAACTAACCATCACACCTGTTTTTTGTCATCTCTTCTTCACCTTTATTTCTTGTCTGCTGTGTCCCCAGTGCCGGGCACATAGTAGGTGCTAAACTAATATCAGTTGAATGAACCAGTGACAGAACCCAGAGTCTAGTCGTGGCCTAAGCAACTCTAGGTTTATTCTTTTCCTACTTAAGAAATTCCTTTGGGGGCGGTGCCTGTGGCTCAAAGGAGTAGGGCACCGGCCCCATATGCCAGAGGTGGCGGGTTCAAACTCAGCCCTGGCCAAAAACTGCAAAAAAGAAAAAAAGAAAGAAAGAAAGAAATTCCTTCAGGCAGCACCTGTGGCTCAGTGGGTAGGGCACTGGCCCCATGTACCGAGGGTAGCCAGTTTGAGCCCAGCCTCGGCCAAACTGCAACAAAAAATAGCCGGGCGTTGTAGTGGGCACCTGTAGTCCCAGCTTCTTGGGAGGCTGAGGCAAGAGAATCACCTAAGCCCAGGAGGTGGATGCTGTGAGCTGTGATGCAATAGCACTCTACCAAGGGTGGTAAGGTGAGACTCTATCTCCTAAAAAAAAAAAATAATAATAACAAAAAAAAAAATGGACGGCGCCTGTGGCTCAGTGAGTAAAGCGCCGGCCCCACATGCCGAGGGTGGCGGGTTCAAAACCAGCCCCAGCCAAGCTGCAACAAAAAAAATAGCCGGGCATTGTGGCGGGCGCCTGTAGTCCAGCTACTCAGGAGGCAGAGGCAAGAGAATCGCCTAAGCCCGAGAGCTGGAGGTTGCTGTGAGCTGTGACGCCACAGCACTCTACCAAAGGGCCATAAAGTGAGACTCTGTCTCTATTAAAAAAAAAAAAAAAAAAAAAAAAAAGAAAAGAAATTCCTTCATGTTGCTCACTTAAGGTTTACTGAAAAGAAAAACATACTTTGACATCTAAAGTTAAGTCAGTGGTACCAGCCACATACACCCAGGCTGGCAGGTTTGAATCCAGCCCAG
The DNA here is from genome assembly GCA_963574355.1 of Loris lydekkerianus. Classification (NCBI taxonomy): domain Eukaryota; kingdom Metazoa; phylum Chordata; class Mammalia; order Primates; family Lorisidae; genus Loris; species Loris lydekkerianus. The sequence continues at coordinate 27,670 of CAUYPK010048433.1, read as the reverse complement.
GCCAACTAAACAAGGACAACTACAACCAAAGAGTAGCAGGGCGTTGTGGTAGGCGCCTGTAGTCCTGCCTACTTGGGAGGCTAAGGCCAGAGAATTGCTTAAGCCCAAGGGTTTGAGGTTGCTGTGAGCTGTGACGCCAGAGCTCTCTACCCAGGGCAACAAAAAAAAAGAAAAATAAAGTCAGTGTCCGTGGGCAAATGGGTAAGTTTCTTTTCATGTGATACAGTTGAAAATGCTCTGGGCTGGAGTTTGAGGGCATCACTTGGCTTCTGGTAGATCCTCAGTTCTGAGGCAACACAATGAACACCCATCCTGCTCCTGGGTGTGACTATCAGCCAGAGAGGCCTGCAGCAAAGCGTCCAGGTTATTAAGAGCCATGTTCCTGCTACTGCTGAGTAAGAAGAGAAACAACCTTCTACAGGCTCTCCCACCCTCCAGGGGGTGTGGTGTGGTGGAATAGTTATTAGTGAGTCACCCCGAGCTGCTGACCATGAACAGGAAGGGTTCAGAACATCCCCACCCACCAGCAGACTGAAGAATAATGACAGTCCAGTAAACCAAAGGGAGTGTCTTAGGGGCAGCCTTGCAGGCCTGCGCCCCACCTCCTCCACGGTGCTTCCTCACACTTGGGTCACTGAACACTGGGTTGTGCCTGGGCCTATGGATTTTGTGCCAAAAGGGCCCTGGAATCGGTCTGCCTCTCCAAGCACACGACATCATGCCTATCCCCAAATCCCACTCACATAAATAAACCGAGCACATATTTCATGTGCAGGGACTCTGCTGCATCAGTTTTCTGGAGGGCATTTACAATGCAATTTGTGAAGGGGCTTGAACTCGGAAATCCCCGAAATCTCGGCCTTTGGGGTCATTTTGTTTTCTCACTCAAAAGACATCACTGGGGACCTACAATATGTTATGCTTGGTTCAAAGAGAGGAGGAAGGTCACAGAGTTAGATTGCCCAAGAGACAAACCAAACACGGATTTGGACCCCAGTCAAGCAAGGGCACCACGAAGAGAAAGGGAGAGGGAGGGAGGGAAGAACAGTACTTTAAATAAATAAATATTTGCCAGGCGCGGTGGCTCCCACCTGTGCACTTGGGGAGGCCAAGGTGGCTGGATCAGGAGTTTGAGACCAGCCTGGGCCAGAGCAAGACCCCTCTCTAAAAATAGTCGGGCGCTGTAGCAGGTGCCTGTAGTCCCAGCTCTCAGGAGGCTGAGGCAAGAGAATCACTTGAGCTCAGGAGTTTGAGGTTGCTGTGAGCTGTTGAGGTTGCTGTGAGTTGTGTCTCAATAAATAAATTAATTAATTAAATTAAATCTTTGATATTTTGATATTTAACTCCCGCTCCAGCAAAAGACTCAAAGTAGTCACCAAGAAAAAAAAATCAGACTATTGCGGATCTGTATCGATCTTATTTTTTTTCTTTTTAACTTTTTTTTTTTTGAGACAGAATCTTACTTTGTCACCCTTGGTAGAGTGCAGTAGCGTCACAGCTCACAGCAACCTCCAGCTCTTGGGCTTAGGCAATTCTCTTGCCACAGCCTCCCGAGTAGCTGGGACCACAGGCCCCCACCACACGCTTGGCTATTTTTTTGTTGCCCCCATTCAGCCGGGGACTAAGTTCAAACCCGCCACCCTCGGTATATGGGGCCAGCGCCCTACTCACTAAGCCACAGGTGCCACACAGTCAATCTTATTTTTAAATTTTGTGCCAGAAGCAGACAAGCCAGCCAGGCATTCTGGCTACATGTGCACACTGGGGAGCCTTTGGCCTGGGTTCCAGCCCCAGCCCTGCCAGACATAAATATTTCATTCCTAGCTGAAAAATAAAAAGAGAATAAAACCTTCTCCCTGGCCACCCCTACTCCAGTTTCTCTCTCTTCACAGGAGAGAATATGAACAATTCATACAAATCATATAGATGACTCCTTGAGAAGGGCCACCCTGCTCAGGTTCAAACCCAGCCCTGGCCAAAAACTGCAAAAAATAAATAAATTAATTAATTAAATAAATAAATAAAAGGGCCACCCTGCTCCCTGGCCCTGTCTCTTTGCTCCGCCCCTTGTCCTTGGCCTTCTCTTTGTGGTGACTCGAGGGGAAGTTTGTTTCAGTTCTCTTGCTCAACCTTTCAGCAGTATGTGAAACTGATAACAAGTCCCTCCTGGGAAGGCACAAAATGAAACAGTACGTTGCTTATTAGTTGCTATGCAAAAATTATCTCAAAACTTAGCTGCTTAAAACAACACACATTTAATGAGATGCCACTGCATGCCCATTAAGATGGCTACAATAAAAAAAAGGGAGGGGCGCCTGTGCTCAGTGAGTAGGGCGCTGGCCCCGTGTACCGAGAGTGGTGGTTCAAACCCGGCCCCAGCCAAACTGTAACAAAAAATAGCCGGGCGTTGTGGCAGGTGCCTGTAGTCCCAGCTACTCGGGAGGCTGAGGAAAGAGAATTGCCTAAGCCCAGGAGTTGGAGATTGCTGTGAGCTGTGATGCTACGGCACTCTACCCAGGGTGATAAAGTGAGACTCTGTCTCTAAAAAAAAAAAAAAAGAAGGAAAGAAAGAAACAATGCCAGGCATTGGCAAGGGCACGGACATTGGAACGACGCTTGGGCACTGCTGGTGGGAATGTAGAAGACTCAGGCACTGTGGAAAAGGGTGGCAGTTCCCTCTAAAATTAAACGTAGAATAACGATATTGTGCAGCAATGCTTCTTCTGGGTATATAGTCAAAAGAATGCAAAGCAGGGTCACCAAGAGAACATTTGCTCACCCACATCCATTGCACTGTTATTCGCCATAGCCAACCAAGCATCCATCCACAGATGAACAGATAAACACAGTGGACACAGCCGTACGATGGGGTAGTATTCAGCCTTGAAAAGGAATGGACGTCTGATTCATGCTACAACAGTAATGGACCTTGAAAACATCACGCTAAGTGAAATAAGCCAGGACACATGCTGTGAGATTCCACTTACCTGAGGTCCCACAGCAGTCAAATTCATAGACTGAAAGTAGCATGGTGGAGGCCGGGGCCTGGGGTGGGGGTGGGGGTGGGGGTAGGGGTGGGGGGGCGGGATGGGAAGTTGTCATTCAATGGATACAGAGTTTCAGTTTGCAAGATAAAAACTTCTAGAAATCTGTTACATAACAATGTGAATATAGTTAACACGACTCCAAGTATACTCTTAAAAGTGTTTAAAATAGTAGATCTCAGGTTATGTGGTTTTTACCATAATAAAAAATTAAAAACACACATTTACGACCTTACTGTTTCTGTGGGCAGGAGTCCAGGTATAGCTTAGCTGGGTTCTCTGCTCCAGGGTCTCCCTCAAGGGCTGGAGTCTCACTGGAAGGCCCAAGGAGGAACGATGGTCTTCCTGCACCCCTGAGTGTCGGCTCAGCTCCTCATGGGCGAAGGGACCAGGCCACAGTTGCTCATTGGCTGTTTTCTTTTCTTTCTTTCTTTTTTTTTTTTAAATTTCTTATATTTTTATAGTAAGAATCAGTTAGAAAATGTTACATTATGCACAAAGATTGGCGAAATTTAAAAAGCTAGATAATACCATATACTAACAAGGATACAGACAAACGGGAATTCTTATTTACTCTGAGAAACTTCTTAGTAGTACCTAATAAGGTTGTATATACATGTTCACTGGCTGTTTTCAACCCAAGGGCTTGCTTCATCCAAGTGTGCCGGCCAAGAAGGCCAGAGTCCACTAGCAAGAGGGAAGTCGTAATTTTTGGTAATCTTATTTAACAAATGACATCCTATCACCTTCATCCTATTCTATTCAGGAGAGTAGTCACTGGATCAAGCCCCCAAGGGGAAGGGATTATACAGGGTGTGAACAGGGGAAGGGATTATACAGGGTGTGAACAGGAGGCAGGGATCATGGGAAATCTCTCAGCCCTTCCACCACGTGGGGACCCAGTGGGAGGCCATCGCCTATGACCCAAGAAACAGACCCTGACAAGACACCAAATCTGCTGCACTTCCAACCTCCAGAAGTGTGAGCAATAAATTTCTGTTGTTTATAACCTTTAGAAAAAAGAACTCTCTTAGAGAAGGCAAATGAGTAAAATATAGGAAAATTATTTTCATCCATTAAGAAATAAGCTTCCTCTGGTTTTTCAAGAAAAGCTTGCTGCCTCTGTTTATCTTTTGTTTTCCTACCTTTTTTTTTTTTTTTTTTTTCTGTTTTTAGAGATAGGGTCTCACTGTGCTGCCCAGAATGGAGTACAGTGGTTATTTGCAGACACGATCACAGTGATCCTCCCGCCTCAGCCGCCTGAGTAGCTGGGACTACAGACATACTCTATTTTCCCACTTTGCCAGTAATATAAACTTAAGAAGTCCTGTCCTTCCTCTTAACTCTACTAGAAGAATAGCAACAATGTTAGAGAGGTGGTGAATGACACCGGACAGGCAAATAGGAGAGCACACACCTCAGGTGACAGGGGCAGCTCTGACTCCCTGCACCTGCTGGTGCCATGCAGGAATTCAGGCCCAGAATGGACCAACTTCAGATTTTTCCAGAAATTCTGGAAATAGAGATTTCAAAAGAAATACATCGATTTTCAAATTGTGGCAACTAACTGAAAGTGTTTCAAAATAGTGTTGTGCATGGCCAGAAGATGCAGGCTCAGTGATGCCACATGGTGCCCCCAGCTCTTTCCCCTCAGCTTCTGGGGGTCACCAGGACGTGGCTTCTCGGTACCTTTTTTGACTGCTGCTTCTCACTCTGTTTTGCTGGGCCCTTTCTTCTGGTAGTTGTTAACATTGCGTACAGCTCTGTCCTAGGTCTTTTGTCTCTCACAGCAGCTTCCTGGGTGGACTCAATCACCCTCACACTCGGTTACCCGTGATGTGAAGTTTGGACCCACCATCCAGACCCTGTGCTAGGTGGTAACTGACTTCTTAGCTCCACATCTCCCTAACCCTGGTCTTGGTCACCCCACAAGGGGGGTTCACTGTTATTCCCCGCACAGGAAGCCAATTCTGAAACAACGAGGATTGTCAAGGAAAAAAGGATCTATTTCAGAGGATGCATCAGCTGGGAGGGGGAGGCACAGGCTGCCTCAGACCCACCTCCCAGAATAGCAGGATGAAGGGGTTTTATGGAGGTGACAGGGAATAACGCATAGAGGGCGTGTACCCCTTGTACGTTTGGGGTGGAGTGCAGGGCACAAGCACAGTGGGGAATCATGCTAGTTCACACATCCCATGAACAGAAATTGGTGCACAAATCCCTCCACAGGGTGGGATTTTTAGTGTTGTAATGAGCTGGGGGTTAATAGTGTTTATTCTTTCAGCCTCGTGCAGGGCTCAGTGGCTCTCGGTCACAATCTGTGGTGGCGTATCGCTTATCTTGACTTTCTGCGGATGTTCTGGTAGAGGGAGGCACTGCAGTTATCTCGGGGCTGCAAGGAGGTTCTGCTGTTTCCTGGGAAAAATTCAAAGAAATTGTATCAGTGTACAGAAAATTACAAAGTTGTGTTCAGCAGTTTGTACTGAGACCCCTCTGTCTCTTCTCTGCTTTCTCTTTTTGCAGAGACAGAGTCTCACTTTGTTGCCCTGTGGCATCACACAGCTCACAGCAACCTCCAACTCTTGGGTGTAAGTGATTCTCTTGCCTCAGCCTCCGGAGTAGCTGGGACCACAGGCACCCGCCACAACGCCTGGCTATTTTTTGTTGCAGTTTGGCCAGGGCCAGTTCGAACCTGCCACCCTCAGTATATGGGGCCGGCGCCCTACCCACGGAGCACAGGTGCGGCCCTCTTTTCTGCTTTTTCTAAGACTGCCGTTGGGAGGCCACTGGAGCTGAGATACGCTCACTGTTTCATTCCTGTCCTGTCAAGGCCACTTAGCTGCCCTGATTCAGTTCTGTCGTGAACACTAGAAACACCTTTGGAATATGGGGGATCTGAGACACTAGAGAATTGTAAAATTTTGTTCTGAAACCAGTCACACAAGTGGCTCGCTCCCCTTAACGGCCCTGCCCAATTGCATGTGACAGAAACCTAGAGCCATGCTTGACAACTTTTTGCCCTTAACCCCCCCTCATCTAATCCATCTGCATGTGGAGAAATATTTTCTAAATATTCTGTAAAATTTTGTAGTGAATATTTTGTAAATCAGGGCATATTTAGTTACAATTTCCCATTTTCCATATATATATATATATATATATATGTATAATGTATGGATACCATTAAAATATGTAATATAAGGTAATATAAAATATGAGTTTTTTTTTGTTTGTTTTTTTTTTTTTTTTTTGAGACAGAGCCTCAAGCTGTCACCCTGGGTAGAGTGCTGTGGCATCACAGCTCACAGCAACCTCCAACTCCTGAGCTCAAACGATTCGCCTGCCTCTACCTCCCAAGTAGCTGGGACCACAGGTGCCTGCCCCAACACCCAGCTATGTTTTGGTTGCAGCCCTCATTGTTGTTTGGCAGGCTCGGGATGGATTCGAACCTACCAGCTCAGGTGTATGTGGCTGGCGCCTTAGCTGCTTGAGCCACAGGTGCTGAGCCGAAATATGAGTTTGTTAATTTTTCATATTAATGGCGACCTTTGGGACACCCTATAATATGATGCCACCACTGCACTCTGAAGAGGGTGACAGAGCAAGACCAATCCTGGGTCAAAAACAAAACAAAACAAAAAAGCTGTAGGGGCGAGCAAGAGAGAGGGCCTCCTCTCATGGAGGTGGGCGGTGAAAGCCTCTCTGTGGAGGTCACGCTGTGGCTCTCTCCTGAGGGAGGAGAAGAAACCAGCCCAGCAAGCACCCAGGGAAGAGGCTGAGCTTGGAAAGACGCAGGGTGGCGCCAGTCTGACTTCAGGTGGGGCAGGTGGAGCAGGTGGGGCAGGTGGAGAGAGAGAGAACAGGATGCACAGATAGATTTGAGAAGTAAATTGACTGATTTGCGGTGGGTGGGTGAAACCGGGGAACAGGAGGAATGGAGATGAAGCCTATGTTCTTGACCTTAGTAAGCCAATATCACTTAGTGAAATGGGGGAGCCTAGGACAGCGGCGGTTATGGGGGAGGGTGGGAAACGAGATTCCGACTGCAGGTGTCCCATAACCCATTTCCTGCACAGTCACTCAAATCCACCCTGTCCTTCCCTTCCTGTCAACCCCCAGCACTGGCTGGCAGCCTGACTCCCGGAACTTCTCTGCTGCTGCTTTTTTGTTGTTGTTAAAGAGTCTTGCTATGTTCCCGGGCTGGATTTTCCATCTCCAGGGCCCAAGTGATCATCCTGCTTCAGCCTCCTGAGCCACCATGACTGGCTTCCCTGGACTTCCTCCACTCTGCAGTCAGGATGGCTTTGCCTACATGAACCCTCTCCAGACAGCCCTGCAAGCAATTTATTGCTCAATATACGAGTTCAGTGAGTGTTTATTGACTTACAGATTTTTTATTTTTTGAGACAGAGTCTCACTGGGTAGAGTGCTGTGGTGTCATAGCTCACAGCAACCTCAAACTCCTGGGCTTAAGCGATCCTCCTGCCTCAGTCTCCCAAGCAGCTGGGACTACAGGTGCCCACCACAATACCCAGCTATTCTTTCCTCCCCTATTTTTAGTAGAGACAGGGTCTTACTCTTGCTCAGGCTGAACCTACAGGGTTTTTTGGGGGGGGGGTTATTTTTATTTTTATTTTTTTTGTGATAGTCTCACTCTGTTGCCAAGGCTAGAGCACCATGACATCAGTCCAGCTCACAGTAACCTCAAACTCCTGGGCTCCAGTGATGCTTCTGCCTCAGTCTCCTCAGCAGCTGGGACCACAGGTGCCTGCCACAATGTGTGGCTAATATTTTCTATCTTTAGTAGAGAAGGGTCACACTCTTGCTCAGCCTGGTCTCATGATCCTCCACCTAGTCCAAGCTCTCTACCACACCTGGCCATTTGACCTACAGATGTATAGGCAGCCAGAGGAGCCTTCACAGCAATCTATGTCCGTAAGCTGCAGAAGGGCATTTTGGTTACAATGGACTGCATGTAAAACAGTGGTCCTATAGGATTACAGTGGAGCTGAAAATGTCCTATTGCCTAGTTGTGTAGCCATCATAATGTCGTAAGGCATTTCTCACAAGTTTGTGTGATGCTGGTGTAAACAAACCTACAATTATGTACAGTATATAATACTTGCTAGTGATAATGAGTGACGATGTTACTAGTTTGTGTATTTCTTGTACTATAATTTTTATCATTATTTTAGACTTTACTCCTGCTTACTCTAGAAATGTTAACTGTAGAACAGTCTCAGGCAGGTCCTTCAGGAGGGACTGCAGAAGAAGGCATTGTCATCATAGGAGACGGCAGCTCCATGTGCGTAACTGCCCCTGGGGACCTTCCAGTGGGATAGGATGTGGAGGTGGAAGATGGTGATGATACTGATGATCCTGACCCCGTATAGGCCTAGGCTAATGTGTGTGTTTGTGTCTTAGTTTTTAACAAACAAGTTTAAAAAGTTAAAAAAGTAAAATAAAATTTTTTTAACTATAGGATAAGTTATAAGACATAGAGAAAAGGATATAGAGAAAAGAATAAGGATATAGAGAAAATGTTTTTATTCAACTGCACGATGTGCTTGTGTTTGTGATTGCAAAAGAGACAAAAACTTTAAAAATTGACAAGTGAATAAAGTAGGGTGGGGTCTCTGGCTCAGTGAGTAGGGCACTGGCCCCATTTACCAAGGGTGGCAAGTTCAAACCCAGCTCCGGCTGAACTGCAACAAAAAAATAGTCGGGTGTTGTGGTGGGTGCCTGTAGTCCCAGCTGCTTGGGAGGCTGAGGCAGGAGAATTGCGGAAGCTCAGGAGTTGGAGGTTGTTGAGTGCTATGACATCATGGTACTCTACCAAGGGCGGTAAAGTGAGACTATCTCTACAAAAAAAAAAAAAAAAGTGAATAAAGTAAAAAAATTATAGTATGCTAAATGTAATTTATTATTGAATAAAGGGAAAGAATTTTTATAATTTCATGTAGCCTAAATGCCCAGTGTTTATAAGTCTGCAATAGTGTACGGTAAGGAAGGTCCCAGACCTTCACACTCACTCTCTGTCCCTCACCAAACCACCTAGAGCAATTTCTAGCCCTGCGACCTCTATTCATGGTAAATGCCCTATATAGGTGCACTGTATTTTAGCTTTTTTTTTTGAGACAGAGTCTCACTATGTCGCCTTGGGTAGAGTGCTGTAGCCTCACAGCTCACAGCAACCTCAAACTCTTAGGCTCAAGTGATTCTCTTGCCTCAGCCTCCCAAGTAGCTGGGACCACAGGTGCCCACCTCCACGCCCGGCTATTTTTTGGTTGCAGCCGTCATTGTTGTTTGGCGGCCCAGGCTGGATTTGAACCCGCTAACTCAGGTGTACGTGGCTGGTGCCTTAGCCGCTTGAGCCACAGGCACCGACCCCCTATTTTAGCTCTTATACCACATTTTTATTGTTCCTTTTCTATGTTTAGACTCACAAATATTTACTCTGGTCTCACAGTTACCTACAGTATTCAGTACAACAATATGCTGTATAGGTTTTTTTGTTTGTTTTTAGGAAATGAACATTTGGTTAATTTTTTTTTGTTTTTTTTTTGTTTTTTTTTTGAGACAGAGTCTCACTTTATTGCCCTTGGTAGAGTGCTGTGGCATCACAGCTGACAGCAATCTCCAACTTCTGGGCTAGGCGATTCTCTTGCCTCAGCCTCCCGAGTAGCTGGGACTACAGGCGCCCGTGACCACGCCCAGCTATTTTTTGTTGCAGTTTGGCCGGGGCTGGGTTTGAACCCGTCACCCTCAGTATATGGGGCCAGCACCCTACCCACTAAGCCACAGGTGCAGCCCCTTTTAACATTTTACTTGCATTTTTTGGAGAAGATATGTAGTTTCATGAGAAAACCTGATTTTTCTCAAACAATAGAAAAAAGGTTTTTAATAAAAGAATCTACTGTTTTATGAGAAGAAAACAAGTCTCTTTAGCACACATGGGGCCAGTTCAGAAGGGAGGAGCCAGTGAGGTGGAAGTTACACACATAAGTTCAGATTTATCCATAAATTTCTTCACTAAGGCCCCAAATGGGCCATCTCAGCTTCAAACTGGAAACATGCCCACAAAGCCTCAGCGCCCCATGCAGCTTGAATGCAGTGGGGGAATCCTTCTCTGGAGGCTACATCTGTTTACAGAACTCACTCACCTGCCTGCCACTCCTCCAGTTCGGTCCTGACCCTGCTCCGGTGTAGATCTCTTCTCTTCCTTTGCTTCAGTTCCTGATGGGCTGATTTCTGCTTAGCCATCTCAGTTCTGCCAGCAACTTCCTTAACTTTGGGTTGTTTTTACGTGTTGGTGGATTTATGACTTGGCTTCTGGATACTTCTTAGGTTTGACCAGGTCTGGGGACCTTGGGGCTTTCCCTGCATTACAGACAACACCCCATGAGGGGGCAGTCCTGACCTTCTTCCTGCTGCTGGACCCAGACCTATGAGCCCTTGGGCCCTCAGACTGGGCAGGGCGGGGGAGGATGGAAGGCCTCTGCTTTCTCTGCCAAACAGGTTCGTAGCCTGGGAGAAACAGGCTGCCCTGCACACCACAGGTGGTAGTAGGCTAGGCCATTGAGGGGCACACTTGCATGAAAGGATGGCCTTGCTAAAATAACAGAAAAATATCAATAGCAAGAAATGGTCTAAATCATAGTTTCTCAATAAGGGCTGAGATCAATCATATTAGATCTCTCTCTCCCTCTCTTGGGATAGGCACTCTGCAGTGGCTTTGATTTTCCAACACGTAAAAATGCTACACAAAGAAAAAAGAAATACAAATATTTAGACCTATTGACCAAAAACTGCCTTTAAGAACTTTGTTTTTTATAACCTTGGAGAGTTCCTGAACAGATAGGCGGTGGGGGTGGGGGTGGGAGGCTGGGTAGGGGGTGAGCTACAGGCCTCCACTCCTGCGTCAATCTATATCCTGAGGGCGGATCACAATCACCAGCGATAACCTGTCTCCAAGGGAAGGCAGCCTCTTTCCTTACCAGCCCGCTTCTAAGAAGGGAGACAAAGTGGGTGCTGCAGGCCATGGCACCGTATGAATTTGGCTACAGCCATAAATCTTCCTCTCCCCCTTGCCTACCCCTAAACAGAAGCCCGAGTCCCTCATTCTCTCCCCCAACCCCATCACCCCCTCTTTCACTTCTGTTTGGCCTTTTCTGAAATAAACCTTTCCTTCTTACTATCCTCAACTCCGTATGAGAAATTTTTCTCTACCTGCACTGGGAGTTCCTCGTAAGTTTCCACCCTATGAGAGTGCACAATAAAGAGATTGCCTAACTTTGCCTATGTCGCAGAATGTGTCACCATCATTAAGAAGTGACATGTTCCTGCACTCTGGGAGGGTGAGATGGGTGTATTGCTGGAGCCCAGCATGGCGACAGGCACCTTGAGTCCCAGCTACTCAGGAGGCTGACGCAGGAGGATCCCTTAGGTCCAGGAGTTTGAGGTTGTAGTGAGCTATGATGACACTGTTGCACTCTACCTGGGGTGACAGAGTGGAACTCTGTCCGGAAACAAAGTGCCACGTGACTATACTTTGAGTTCTTAGTAGAGTATTCTTCCTGCTTGCTCGTTCCCCATGGCCCTGTGTTATCCTGTGAGAGACAGTAGGCACAGCAGCAGAACCCAGGGCTTTTAAGTTAAGAACCTGCATTCAGGCTTGGTGCCTGAAGTACAGGGGATACGGTGCCAGCGACACACACCGAGGCTGTCGGGTTTGAAACCGGCCCGGGCCAGCTAAACAACAGTGACAACTGCAACAAAAAAATATAGCCCGGCATTGTGGCAGGCACCTGTAGACCCAGCTACCTGGGAAGCTGAGGCAAGAGAATCACTTAAGCCCAAGAGTTTGAGGTTGCTGTGAGCTGTGGCACTCTATCAAGGGTGACAAGTGAGACTCTGCCTCAAAAAAAAACAAAAAACAAAAAACAAAGAACCTGCATTCAGTTCTGGTGACTCTGGACATTTTGTCATTTAAAAAGTTTCTTTTTTGTAGAGACAGAGTCTCATTTTATCACCCTCGATAGAGTGCTGTGGCGTTACACAGCTCACAGCAACCTCCAACTCCTGGGCTTAGGTGATTCTCTTGCCTCAGCCTCCCAAGTAGCTGGGACTACAGGCGCCCACCACAATACCCAGCTATTGTTTTGTTGCAGTTTGGCCGGGGCTGGGTTTGAACCCGCTACCCTCAGTATATGGGACCAGCACCCTACGCACTGAGCCACAGGTGCCACCCTTCTCTTTTTTTAAAAGCACATCTTAGCTTCATGTCAAAAGTTTCCTTTTAACTGGTCTGTTGGGGGTCCAGGACCGTCCTCACCTTCAGTGATTTGCTAGGAAGACTCAGAACCCAGAGAAGCTGCTCTACTCACAGTTACCGTATATTATAGTAGTTTATTACAGCAAAAGGATACAAATTAAAATCAACACAAGGAAAAGTGCATAGGGCAGAGTCCAGAGAGGAGTACAGGTGTGAGCTTCGGTTGTTTCCAGCAGACGTGCTGTACAGACAGGGCTTTCTTCTCTCAGCAGGGATGTGTGGCAGTACACGTGATGTCACCCATAGGGAAGCTCGCCAGAGCCTCGGTGTCCAGCCATGCAGCAGCCACCTGACTGAGCTTAGCTGCTCAGTACACAGAAGCACTCTCCAACTGGGTTGAACTGAGGCAAACAGAAGTAGGTATCCACCCCAAATCACACCCAGCACAAACTATCTGGCATGGCCCAAAGCTCTAGGTGTATCCCGAGACATCCTTATCACACAGGGTATTCTAAGGACTTATAGGTTATCTCCAGGAGCCAGTCAAGGGCCAGTTTTTTCTCTGGAATGCCCAGAGTTTGAGCACCCTAAGCCTGCTAAGTCATCTCTCTCTCTCTCTCTCTCTCTCTCTCTCTCTCTCTCTCGCTTTCTTAGAGTCAGAATTTCCCCCTGTTGCTCTGACTAGGTGCCACGGCATTAGCATAGCTCACTGTGGCCTCAAACTCCTGGGCTTAAGTGATCTTCCCGCCTCAGCCTACCAAGTAGCTGGGACTACAGGTGTAAGCCACCACACCTAGCTAATTTTAATTTTTTTATAGAGATGGGGTCTCATTGTGTGACCCAGGTTGGTCCTGAACTCCTGGCCTCAAGTGATCCTCCCAACCCCGTCTCCTAAGTCACTGGGATTACAGGTGTGAGCCACTGTGCCTGACTCTGGGTCATCTCTTCACTGCATAGTTGGTCTGAACAATTACCATGTGTACCATGCAGGGTCCAGTCAGGAACAGGCAGATTCAGTGAAGGAACTGGTTCCTTGGGTGATGGGAGAGCTGGGAAGCCAGGTGGAAGCAGCGAGGGACCCCAGAGATTCCCCCCAGGAAGGACGGGAAGACTCTGCTGCCTCTGGGACAGAGGTGCTCCCAGAGACCGGGGCCTGGAGCTGTCCATGAAACCAAAGCTTTGGTGGGGCTGTGCTGGAGACTGTGGCCACAGAGGAAAGTCAGCTGCCATCCCACTCTCTTGCGGAGGAGAAAGGGAGAAATACCCTGGTTTCTCCCTCTCTCCTGCCTGCCTGTCCCCACTTGGATCTCCCACCGGCTGACCCCAGCCTTAGGACAACTGGGAGACACAGTTTGCAGGGGTGGGTCTTCCCAGGAGATGGCCAGAAACCATTCACTGAGGGCCAGTTCCAACGTGCCAGACCCCGTGCCGGGTACATGCACCCTTGCCATTCCACGCAGCCCTGCCTGAGAACCGCCCTGCAGGCAGACAGCCCCATATCCACTTCATGGACGAGGAAACTGAGGGACTCAGGAAAAGAAAAACAGTTTGCTGTGGATGGAGAGAAAGCTAGAAGGATGGGGAAAAGGAGGGGGTGGGCTGCAGCCTTCTTCTGGCTGTAGGATGCACAGAAAAATTCTGCAAAAACCTTCCAGGGCAGGAAGGGTCCCCTGCGGCCAGCAGAGGTGGGACGAGTGGGGTATTTGTGTAGGCTATTATTAATTTAACATGGCAAAGAATCTTCTCCCGCTTGGATCGTCATTTCCTTCCTCAGTCAAATTGCCCCCACTTAGCTCTCCCTCTGGGAAGACCTGGGTTTATTCACAGCAGAATTGTTTGCCCTGAATCTTCTCTGTGTTCTTTTTCCCCCTCATACTTGCTAGGATGACTTCTGGCTAAAGTTTATTCTGTCTCTCAAAGACCCATTCACTTCTATTCCTCACTCCTGATCAGCGAGGTCTTCCCGGGGCTCACTGATGCACACGCTCAGAATCCAGGCAGCTGAGCACATCCTATAAATGGCTTTAAACACACCTTCAAATTATTTTAACTTAACACATCTGTTCTGGCCTTCAAGGACCACAAAGCCCTTTCGTTCCCACCCCACACACACATTTATCCTAACATCCTGGCTGACATCCCTTGCTCCTAGATAAGAGAGATAAAAGCATTATTGCCTTCTTTCAAGCTCTTGAGTTCAAAGGTTCAGTCTAAATATAAGTGAATTTCTTTGGTTGTGACAATGCTAAGGTGATTATGTAGGAAAATTGAAACTACCTTCAGCTTGGGCTCAGAAGTTCAAGGCTGCAGTGAAGTAGGATTGCACCACTGTACTCCAGCCTGGGTGACAGAGCCAGACCTCGCCTCAAAGAAAAAACAAACAAAAAAAAAAAAAAACAGGCGCTGTGGCTCACACCTGTAATCCTAGCTCTGGGAGGCTGAGGCAGGTGTATTGCTTGAGCTCAGAAGTTTGAGACCAGCCTAAAAGCAAAAATACGACCCTGTCTCTACTAACAACGGACAAACTAGTCAGGCATTGTGGCAGGCACCTGTAATCCCAGCTACTCCAGAGGCTGAGGCAACAGGATTGCTTGAGCCCAGGAGTTTGAGGTTGGTATGAGCTATGATGTCATGGCACTCTACCCAGGACAACAGAGTGAGACTCTGTCTATAATAATGATAATAATAATAATAATGATAATAAACATGAATGAGGCCAGGTGTGGTGTCTCACACCTGTAATCCTAGCATTCTTGGAGGTTGAGACAGGTGGATTGCCTTGGCTCATGGGTTCGAGATCAGCCTCAGCATAAGCAAGACCCCATCTCTAAAAATAGCCAGGCATTGTGGCAGATACCTGTAGTCCCAGGTGTTCAGGAGGATGAGACAAGAGGATTGATTGATTGAGTGAGCCCACGAGTTTGAGGTGGCTATGAGTTATGATGCCATGGTACTCTAACCAGGATAACAATGTAAGACTATGTCTAAAATAATGATAAAATAATAAAACATGAATGAGGCTGGGCATGGTGGCTCATGCCTATAATCCTAGCACTCTAGGAGGCTGAGGTGGGTGGATTGCCTGAGCTCATAGGTTTGAGACCAGCCTGAGCAAGAGTGAGACCCCCATCTCTAAAAATAGCCAGGTGTTGTGGCGGGCAACTACTTGGGAGGCGGAGGCAAGAGAATTGCTTGAGCCTAGAAGTTCAAGGTTGCTGGCAGCTATGATGCCACAGTACTCTACTGAGGGCGACAAAGTGAGACTCAGTCTCAAAAAACAAACAAACAAAACAAAACAACAAAAACAAGAAAACATGAATGAGCCGCAAGGTTAGAAAACATGCCTCTTTCTCATTCTTTCTCCCAAAGAGCAGACACTATAGAAACAGAGGCTGGGAAGTTGGGCATATTTCTGCCAGAGCCTGGGAATGGGGGACATGGCCCCCAAACATCGGGGAACAGGGAGACTGCAGTGAAGCCGGCTTTGAGATCTGCAGAAATTTGCTCTTTTTAGCCTAATTGGGGTAGTCCTTCACAAGATACGTGACCAGCGATGAGCTAATCACATTGGATGGGTGTCCTGGAGGATGACATGGGAAAGTGACTATCATTTGCCACCTTCCCCACGCTTTACAACAGCAGCTGGAGCACAGCTGATGCTCAGCTCAAAAGCCACTCCCTAGACGGACAAGCCTTCTTCATGTGTCTGGGGGCAATTAGCCAGACCCTCCCTGGATATCCGCGGTCAATTCTCGATTTGGAAGTTTGTGGACGCTGACGTTCACCTCCTGCATTTGGATTGCCGTGCTGGGGACGGAATCTTCATCATCTCTTTCTGCATTCTCTGCATTCCTGGTACGACACATACAACTAGCCACGCCCACACCTTGTGGCCACTAGCACACAGAGGAGCTCAATAAACCCTTAAATGAATTATTCACTTAAAGTAGGTTCTTGGGATTAGCTTCGATTTGTGCAAGAGGTCAGGGAAAGTGGGGAATACAGAGATAATTATATTGAAACCCTTTGTCTGGAGCTCACTGTGCAGTAGAGGGAGGACTCATACACACCCACTGCTAATGTGAAGTAAACGATGTCTCAGCTCCTTACTGCCATGCAATAAATCGTGTCACGCTTAGTGTCTTCCCAAAATGATTTACTATTTCTCGTGACTCCTCAGTCTGGGCTGGACTCAGTAAGATGGCTCTCCTGTTCTATGTGGTCATCTGCCACGGTTGGGATGTCCAGGATGACTTCCTCACTCACATTTTGGCATGTGAGCTGCAGTGGTTGGAAGAGTGGAGGATGGCTGGACTTACCTACCTCGCTATGTGGTCTCTACAAGGTGATTCAGGACCCCAGTGGACAGCGTTTCACTAAGACAAGCCCCAGCATTAAAGAACTGACCAAGCCTGTGCCTGCTTCATTCTTGCGAATGTGGCTAAGTCCACAGTCAGTATCTGAGGGACTCCAGAAAAGCATAAACACTGGATCACGCATCAGGCCACCAGTTTAACAATCTGTAAGTGCTGTGTACAGCAACAAACAAGCAACCACGCGCCAGTAAGGAGGAAGCATTTCATTCTGCTACAGAGATGACGTGAAGGCTCGTGTATTCCTGTCACAAGTGTTTACTGAGTATGTAGGTACTGGAGGTTCAGCATGGGACAGAGAGATGTCCGTGTCACATCATAAATACACAAACAAGGCCATTTCAGATGATGATAAATGCTGTGAAGAAAACAAAATAGGCCGGATTGGTGGCTCATGGCCGTAATCCCAGCACTCTGGGAGGTTGAGGTGAGTGAATTGTGTGAGCTTATGGGTTTGAGACTAGCCTGAGCCAGAGTGAGACCTCATCTCTACTAAAAATACAAAAAATGGAGACAAGAGGATTGCTTGAGCTCAAGAATTAGAGGTTGCTGTGAACTATGATGTTGTCATGGCACTCTACGGAGGACGACAGCTTGAGACAAAGAAAGAGAGAGAGAGGAGGAGGAGGAGGAGGAGGAGAGGGAGAGAGGGATGGAGGGAGGGAGGAAGGAAAGAAGGAAAGAAAGAAAGAGAAAGAGAGAAAAAAAGAAAGAAAGAGAAAGAAAGAAAGAGAAAGAAGGAAGGAAGGAAGGAAAGAAAGAGAGAGAGAAGAAGAAGGAAGAGGAGGAGAAAGAGGAGGAGAGGGAGGGAGGGAAGGAAAAAAGAAAGAAAGAAAAAAAAAACCAGAATAGTATAATGAGGTAGAACGTGATTAAGGGTCGAGGGAAAGCTACTTGAGCTGAGGGGGTCAGAAGAGGGCTTCCTCAGAGGGGAGAGTTTAGCTGAGACTGAAATGATGAAAAGGATCCAGCCACATGGAAATCCAGGAAAGAATGTCCTGGAAAGAAAGAATAAGGGCAAAGGAAGGAGGCAGGAATATGCCTTGACTGAGACTTAGCTTGACGTGTTTTAGAGGCAGAAGGAATAATGGCTGCAGCGTGAGAAGGGACGGAGGAGTGTAGGAGGCAAGGTCAAGGGAGTAGGCAATGGCCTTGCCAGACCTTTGGACACTGCCTGGAAGTATTACGGGTCAGGAGCCGTGGCCCGTAGTCCCCTGTCCACGGGCTTACCTCCTGAATGTTCTCTTCTGCATTTCCAGAACCATTCCAGGAAGTTAGCTGTATTTGGGGACTGCCAGAAGGTGGGATATACACACAAACAAACAGTGCCTTGACTTAGACTCAGTGTCCTGTTATCCATTTCTAATTATAACTAACAGTTGTTTTCACATATATCATCCAACATAATCCTCATATCCAGGCAGGAAGAGACAGTCCAAGGAAGCAAATACGTGGGCAGCCTAGGGCTTTCCTGTGCATTAGTACCTTGGTGAATCGTCCCCACAACCCTGTGAAGAAGGTTTTGTTTCCATCTTGCAGTGGACCATATAGGATCAGAGCAAATGCCAGGCAAAACTGCAATTCCACCCTGATGCCAGGTTACAGGCTCTGTTGACTCCCTGCAGCTCAGGCTTTCTCCCACAGCAGGGCCTGCCAGGGGCCGGTGGCCAGGCTGAGCTTTCTCCAAGAGCTTCCTCTCCATACAAGGCTACACATGAGTCAGAAAGACACCACTAATCTTATCAGATTACCTTTGATATGTCTTCCTTCCTCAAACCAGAACACCTGGAATAGACTATGAGTAGATAGAATACATATAAAATTTCCCTGTGTGTTACTTCACTTTCCAAATTAAAGTTTTAAGGTGTTTCAATTAACACCTTAACTGAAAAGGTGGCTAGAGGTTAAAAAAATGAACATATTTGTAATATATGTAATAAACTGCTTAACAATAAGCTTTAAAATATATCTCGCCACGTGCAGGGGTGGTGCTTGCCTATGATTCCCGGGAGGCTGAGGTGGGAGGATTGTTTGAGTTCAGGCGTGAGCAACACAACAGAACCTTGTCTCAAAAAAATTCATATATTCTAAAAAGGAAATATGTGTATCTCTATCCATATATGTGTGTAAAATTTGTAGGTGTCTTTAGAAAAGCCCTATTACAAATGGAATGTTTGTGTGTTGAAAGTGTTATTTAAAGCAAACATTTAGGGCAGTGCCTGTGGTTCAATGGGTGGGGGCCGGCCCCATGTACTGAGGGTGGCAGGCTCAAACCCGGCCCCGGCCAAACTGCAACAAAACAATAGCCAGGCATTGGTGGGGACGCCTGTAGTCCCAGCTACTCGGGAGGCTGAGGCAAGAGAATCACCTAAGCCCAAGAGTTGGAGGTTGCTGTGAGCTGTGATGCTACAGCACCCTACTGAGGGTGATAAGGTGAGACTGTGTCTCTTAAATAAAAAAAAAAAAGCAAACATTTAAAACATGCCACAATTTTTAAAATTACTTGATATTTCTTCTTCTTATTCTTTTTTTTTTTTTTTTTTTGAGACAGAGTGTCATTGGGTTGCCCTGGGTAGAATGTTGTGGCATCATCAAAGCTCACAGCAATCTCAAACTTCTGGGCTTAAGCGATTCTCTTGCCTCAGCCTCCTGAGTAGCTGTGACCACAGGCACCCGCCACAATGTCCAGCCACATTTTCTACTTTTGGTAGAGACAGAGTCTCACTTTGCTCAGGCTGGTCTGGAACTCCTGATCTCAGGCGATCTAGCCGCCTTGGCCTCCCAGAGAGCTAGGATTACAGCGTGAGCCATCAGGCTGGGGCTTGATATTTCTCCATATTTAATAAACCAAATTGGAAGTGGCCCAAATCTTTCTCAACCCCCTCAGAGAGGCCTTGCTGCAGCTGATATGAACCATACCAAGTCTAGGACTGACTTTGCTTTTCAAAATTTCAGGGAAGTGATTTTTGGGATCATGTTCAATTTATAGTCACTGACTAGCCATGGCAAAAACATACCAGAGGGTGGGTAATGCTCCTCTGGCTTGTTAGAGCTTGCCAAGGAAGTCCTGTGGCTTCCTTCCCACGTCCCAGCCCCCGGGCAGATCCTCCTCCCCGTGCCCTCCTCCCCGTGCCCAGAACACAGCCTCTGTCAGCATGTCCCAATGACCCTGCTGGCCCTGGGCTGGAGCTGCAAACTGAGTGAGAGGCTGTGTCCTAAATATCTCTCATAGCTCCTGATCACAATTCTTTCTCAGTATAGTCCTTGATTTGCTTTCCAAAGGTCAGCAGCTTCAATTAATGTGTTTCAGGGGCAACCAGATAGGTTTGTATTTAAAAGACGGAATTTTTACCCTTTGAAAAACAAGATCGAGCTTCTGGGAAAACACAAGTCCCTGACATTCTTGATTGGTATTTTCTGGAATATAACAATTAAGGAAATAAAAATTAGACCCCCCTTCAATAATCTCAGCATTCCTCCTTCTAATCCTTCTCCGTAGAGGGGTACATTTGGACAAAGCTACAATTGTGGCACGATACAAATTTCTGTTCTGTCTTTTTTCTCCTAATGTCATAAATTCCAAAAAAAGGAAACCTAGCTTTTTATGGGGTAGGAGTTACTTTTTATTCTAAAGACAGCGTAGTATTACATAAAGTTTGAAGAAATTGGAAAAAATGTATTCATAAGCCTGTCATCCTTATAAAACAACTTTCATTTTTGCATTTTCTGTCTATATGTTATCCACTGCATCCACTTTTTGCATATTTTACGTAATAGAACTATTACAGTTATTGCCCACAAGCATCTAAAAAAGACTACATTACTCCTAGCACTCTCAAAAATCCTCAAAAAGTTTTAAGCTCTCCTTACCGGTCCTATTTAAATGTATATTTTATTTTTTTACAATTGTAATTAAAGGACAAAGTCAGTTTTAATACTTTATTATCATTTTATACCTGTATTATGAAAAATGAATATTTTCCTATAGTCTTGCACCTTTTTTCCTTAAAGTTTCCTTAACACTTGAAAGAATTACAAAAATAGGGTGGCACCTGTAGCTCAAGTGGCCAAGGCGCCAGCCACATACACAGAGCTGGGACTACAGGCACCTGCCACAATGCCTGGCTATGACAACTACAACCAAAAAATAGCCAGGCATTGTCGCGGGCGCCTGTAGTCCCAGCTACTTGGGAGGCTCAGGCAAGAGAATCGCTTAAGCCCAGAAGTTGGAGGTTGCTGTGAGCTGTGACACCAGAGCACTCTACCCAGGGCAAAAGTAATTTATGCTTACTTGTCACCAAGCAAAATAATCCAAAATGATATGAAGAAAAAATTACATCTGCTTGACACCCTACCTTAATTCCACCTCTGAAGAAATAAATACTAGCAGCCTAAAGTGCATAATTCCATATATTTTTCTATTTTTCTCTGTCTCTCATATGTAAAAATATAAAGGAACTTATCATAATTTACTCAACTGTTTTCCTAATGATAAATATGCCTATGGTTTCCAGTTTTTTTTTTTTTTTTCTCTACAAACAATGCTGTGAAAAAACCTCCATCTACCCATATCTGTCTACCCTGGTGCTTTTATTCTGTACGCTAGATTCTCCCAAGTGGAATTTACAAGATCAACAGTCATATGTATCTGTAATCTTGATAGTATCATAGTACTTTCCAAAAAGGTGACAGCAAGTTACATTCCACTGCCGATGAGCTAAAATGTCTTTTACCCTGAATCTTTACAAGTACTGGGTAAATACTTGTATTCACAAGTATTTCCCTTTTTAATTTATGTCAGTCTCATGAAAGAACATTAGTATTTCATTATTGCCTGAATTTGCATTTCCCTGATTAGTGAGGTTGTATTTCTTGAATTTCTTCTTTTACAAATTACCTGTACATATTATTTACCCATTTTTCTATTACACTTTAATTTGTAGAAATTCTTTGTATGTTAAGGACATTAACATTTGTTGTAGATGTTATAACTTTTCCCTTGTTCTATGCTTTGTCCTATTAATGGTATCTTTGGTCATGAAACCATAACCAATTTTTTTTTTCTTCTTTTGCTCTAGCTAGAGTGCAGTGGCATCATCATGACTCACAGCAACCTCAAACTCCTGAGAGCAAGTGATCCTCCTGCCTCAGCCTCTCAAGTAGTTGAGACTACAGAGGCCTGCCACAATGCCTGGCTAATTTTTCTATTTTTAGTAGAGATGGGGTCTCACTCTTTCTCAGGCTGGTCTTGAACTCCTAAGCTCAAGCCGTACCTCCTTGCCTCTGTGAGAGGGCAAGGGTTACCGGTGTGAGACACCGCACCCAAAATCCTTAAAAAACTTAAGTAGTCAAATAGAAGTAACCTTGCTTTTATAGATTATGGATTTCTTCATAAGCATCACATATATACTTTTCTGTTCTGTTTCTTCATTTAAAATATAAGTATATCCCTATTTCTTATAGTCCTCAAAATCATAACTGTTAATGACTAGATAGTTTCCCATCCTGTAGCTGGTCCATCAATTAATTAAAAGTATTCTTCTCTTAGATACTTACTGTATATACTCGAGTATAAGCCGAGTTTTTTCCAGCACAAAATTTGTGCTGAAAAACCCGAACACGTCACAAATTTTGTGCCGAAAAAACTCGGCTTATGCTCGAGTATATAGGTACTTCTTATGTTATTCTTCTTTTTCTTTCTCTCTCTCTCTCTCTCTTTTTTTTTTTTTTTTGGTGATGGAGTCTCACTCTGTCACCCAGGCCAGAGTAGAGTGGAGTCGTCATAGCTCATAGCAACCCCAAACTCCTGGCTCAAGTGATCCTTCTGCCTCAGGCTTCCAAGTGGTTGAGACTACAGGTGTGTGCCAACTGTATGCCTGGGTAATTTTTCTATTTTTTGTAGAGATGGGGTCTTGCATTTTGTTTAGGCTGGATAATTTTTCTTTTTTCATAAACAGCACTAATTTTTCATTTATTTTTATTTTGATTTTTTTTTTTGAGACAGAACCTCAAGCTGTCACCCTGGGTAGAGTGCTGTAGAATCATAGCTCACAGCAACCTCCAACTCCTGGCTTAAGTGATTCTCTTGCCTCAACCTCCTGAGTAGCTGGGACTACAGGCATCCACCACAACGCCCAGCTATTTTTTTTTTTTTTGGTCATAGTTGTCACTGTTGTTTGGCAGGCCCGGGCTGGATTCGAACCCGCCAGCTCTGGTGTATGTGGCTGGCACCTTAGCCACTTGAGCTACAGGTGCCGAGCCCCTAATTTTTCATTTTTTATTGAAATATCTTTGTAAACATACATGCCATTCTCCACTTATTCCCTTAATTTCTTTTATTAATTTCCCAGGAGTAAGGCCCTAGGTTTTGAATATACCATGTAATTTAAAGACTATACCCATAATTTAAAGAAATACCAGCAGAGTATCAATATTGATTTCATAGATGGGTACAAAATGAAACTTATAATAGACCTAGAGTTTGAAGGGTCAATCACATCAACCCTAAATGTTCCAAGAACCTGCTGCTAAACCCACTGGTTTGTGGCAGAAAAGAAACCCACTCTCAGTGTCCCTGCACTGTGCAGGCTCTTTCTGTGTCTCATTTAAATGTCCCCCCATCCCTATCTCCCCTCTGAGCTGAGTGAGCAAGCTGAGAGGCGAGTGGGCAGACCCCGGATTGCACGCCAAGCCTCACTGCAGCCCCTCGGCCCACAGCCTTGGGCCTCGGCACCCACAGGTGAAGCAGGTTTTCAGAGCAAGTGCAGTTTACGAAGCCCTTTCACAGGCCGGGCTTTCCAGCTTGCTCCTCCTCTTGGGATTTGCTTTCAGTTCTCCTGGGGAGATGTCCTCCCCTTCCCCCCACACCCTCCCCCCCCCGTGCCTTCACCCTTTCCCTCCCCCCTCCTGTTTTCCTCTTTCAGTCTCCTCAGTGAACCCGGCTCATTTTCAGGCTTTGGATCTATCAGGAGAAGAGCAGGCAGTTCCTTTGCAGGCTGAACTTGGTGGGAGTCCAGCTTGGTGAGCTCAGCATGAGACAGGATGGAGGAGGCGACAGAGGTGGTAAGGCTGGCCAGGGCCAGGCGCCAAGAGCCTTGCTCACAGAGCAAAAGGCAGCAGAGGGAGGAGTGAGGATCGGGGAATGGAAAAGCTTGGCACATAATGGGCACTCACGCAGTGTAAGCTGTTATAGTTAGAAGAGTAGTATAAGTTAGCCCATAAAAGGGCGTGCTCAAGACTTGGTAAGGGAGGAGCTGAGGAGGAGCAGAGCCCTCACCCCGAAGGTGGGAATCTGAAGGAGAACATGGGTGTTCCTTGTGGAGGGGAGCAGAGAATGGGCTTAGAGGCACACATGGTGCACTTGTGGATTGTTAGTCCCAGCTACACCGGAGGCTGAGGCAGCAGCATGGCTCAGGCCCGGAGTCTGTGGCCATAGAGGCCATGACTGCTGGTGAGTAGCCGCTGACCCCGCCTGGGCAGTGCAGGCGGACCTCAGAAACAGAGCGGATGTTGACAAAGCTGCCTAGTGGGGGGAGCTGTAGTCACTCCACTGGCTTGGACATAATGATGCAGCTATGGAGGCAGCTTTAAAAACTACTTATATTCATTATAACATTATTCCCCCTAACCAAAAATTGTCCAGTATAAAAGCATCCCCTCTACCCAAGATTCCTGTTAGATCAGCACACACAGGCAGGTTTCTCTGGATTCCTTGCCTTTTTTTTTTTTTTTCTTTTTTTGAGACAGAGCCTCAAGCTATCACCCTAGAGTGCTTGGTATCACAGCTCACGGCAACCTCCAACTCCTGGGCTCAAGCGATTCTCCTGCCTCCACCTCCCAAGTAGCTGGGACTACAGACGTCTGCCATAACACACGGCTATTTTTTTGGGTTGCAGCCATCATTGTTGTTTGGCAGGCCCAGGCTGGATTCGAACCCACCAGCTCAGGTGTATGTGGCTGGTGCTTTAGCTACTTGAGCCACAGGCACCGAGCCAGATTCCTTGCCTTCTTGGTGAGCATCACACTGAGAAGGGTCAGGGCTGGGGCCCAGACACTGGGCTCTCCTGGACTGGATCTCCCTCAAGGGAGACAGAGACTCTATCTTTCAGAGTCAGTGTGTTATCCCCGCTGTGGTGGGACAAATGCTGTGGAGCTCTGCACACTCAGGGCACTTGTACATGAGCATGGGGAGTGTGGTCCTCTGTGACTGATGGCCTCAGGGGTGTCGTCTTCCCCCTGCCTCCTTTGAGGGGCTCCCTGCAAATCAGGAAACACTAGCATGCTGGTCCCACACACAAATGATGCTCCTGGTCTCTACTATAGATCTTATAAATATGCAAGTAGGCAGCCTCAGTACACTGATACTGATGTGTTGACCTTCACTGGGTCACACACAGCAGCCCTTCTGTGTTGGTATTGGTAAGGGACTGTGCCTAGACTAGGATCCTTTTTTTTTTTTTGAGACAGGATCTTTCTGTTTTGCGTGGGCTAGAGTGCAGTGGCACCATCAAAGCTCACTGCAGCCTCAGGCTCCTGGGCTCATGCAGTCCTCCTGCCTCAACCTCCCAAGTAGCTGGAATTATAGGAACATGCCACCACACCAGGTGGACTTTTTTTTTTGTGGAGCCACATTTCACCAACTTGCACAGGCTGGTCTTGACTCCTGGCCTCAGGAGTGTGTTTTATATATATTATGCATATGTATGGATATACTGGCACATGAATAAATATATGTCAGTATATAAGTGTATCCATACATATGCCAGATATGTCATTTATAAATAATATTTAAATGTATATGGTCTAGCGCAGTGGTTCATGCCTGTGATGCTAGCACTTTGGGAGGCTGAGGTGAGAGGATTGCTTGAGGCTATGAGTTTAAGACCAGCCTGAGTAACATATTGAGACCCTGTCTCTACTAAAAATAGAAAAATTGGCTTGGCACCTGTAACTCAGTGGGTAGGGCGCCAGCTACATACATAGGAGCTGGCGGATTCGAATCCAGCCCGGGACCTAAACAATGACAACCACAACCAAAAAATAGCCGGGTGTTGTGGTGGGCACCTGTAGTCCCAGCTACTTGGGAGGCTGAAGCAAGAGAATCGCTTAAGCCCAAGAGTTTGAGGTTGTTGTGAGCTGTGACGTCACAGCACTCAACCAAGGGTGGCATAGTGAGACTGTCTCCCCCCCAAAAAAATCCCCCAATACAATAAATGTTTATGTTATATAAGTATGTGTTTATGTAATACATACACCAATATATCAATACAATGGAATGATACACAGCCATTTAAAAGTTTGGAGAACCCAGCCTGAGCAATATAATGAGACTCAGTCTCTACAAACAATAGAAACATTAGTTGGACCCGGGAGGCTGAGGTGGAAGGGTCACTTCAGCCCAGGAGTTGGAGGCAGCGGTGACATGTCACAGCACTACTACCTTCCAGCTTGGGCAGCAGAGCGAGATCCCATCTCTTAAAAAAACAAACATGTATTCCTTACCCTTAGACATCTAGTTTGTTTGTTCTTTTTCAGTAGTATTAAAAAGCCCAGCAGGCCAGGCGCAATGGCTCACACCTGTAATCCCAGCACTCTGGGAAGCTGAGGCGGGTGGATCACCTGAGCTCATAGGTTCTAGACCAGCCTGAGCCAGAGCGAGACCTTGTCTCTAAAAATAGCTGGGCCAGTTGTGGTGGGTGCCTGTAGTCCCAGCTACTTGGGAGGCTGAGACAAGAGAATCACTTAAGTCCAGAAGTTTGAGGTTGCTGTAAGCTGTGATGCCGCAGCCTACCAAGGGCAACAAAGTGAGACTCTGTCTCAAAAAACCCCCTAAAAACCCTAGCAGTGAATATCCTTACAATTAAATATTTATGTGCATCATTGAATATTTCATTAGGATAAATTCCAAGAAGTGAAATAGATGAGTTAAATAAAATAATATCTTAAATATTTTTCCAGTTATACATTATTATAATATTATTACTATTATTATTATGAGCCAGAGTCTTATTATGTTGCCCTCGGTAGAGTACTGTGGCATTACAGCTCACAGCAACCTCAAACTCTTGGGCTTAAGTGATTCTCTGGCCTCAGCCTCCCAAATAGCTGGGACTACAGGCACGCATCACAACACCTGGCTATTTTTGTTGTTGTAGTTGTCATTGTTGTTTGGCAGGCCCAGGCCGGGTTTGAACCCACAAGCCCTGGTATATGTGGTTGGTGCCCTCACCGCTGAGCTACAGGCTCTGAGCCTATATATTATATTTAAAATACCCAAGTATTAATCCATACTGGACTGCAGTGGAATCAGGGAAAATGCCCTTGATTCTATCTGTCCATTCTGAACGCTTTTTAAGGGGAGTCACATGGTACGTCTGACTGTGAGGCTTACCGTGGTGTTGCAGTCTTACCTGGTCCTCGTCACCCTGTAATCCATGGCCCTGCATGTTCTATTGCCTCCTTTTAGTTGCTTCTGCATTTTTAAAAATTGAGATGAGGTCTCACTATGTTGCCCTGGCTGGCCTCAAATTCCTGGGTTCAAGCAATCCTCCCAGCTCAGCCTCCCACAGAGTTGGGACTATAGACTCAAGACACCAGCTCCAGCAGTTGCTTGTACATTTGACTCTGTGTTACCCATACCCAGATTCTACCCAGGGTCTTAGACGCCCATCAGCGGACTAAGACTAGCAAGAACCATCATTTCTTTTGGGGAATTTCTTTGAGAATCCTAATACCATAAGGAACACTCAAATCATTGAGTAAGTTAATATCAAAACTTACAATCTTCAGTAAGTTAAAGATTTTTTTTCCATTTTCTCTCAAAAAAACTTTTTTTTTAAAATTGTTAAATCATAGCTGTGTACATTAGTGCAATCGCCTGTACCCATTCTAAGGTGCACCATAGATGTGGCCCCACCCATTACCCTCCCTCCACCAAAACCTCCCCCCTCCCTTCCCCTTCCTTGGCCCTTTCCCCATAG
>CAUYPK010048431.1:0-13519 GCA_963574355.1 Loris lydekkerianus | reverse complement strand
GAAGCTTTTTGGTTTGATCAGGTCCCAGTAGTGTATTTTTGAAGCTGCTTCAATTGCCTGGGGAGTCCTCCTCTTAAAATATTCACCTAGGCCGATACCTTGAAGAGTTTTCCCTGCACTTTCTTCAAGTATTTTTATAGTTTCATGTCTTAAGTTTAAATGTTTTATCCAGTGAGAGTCTATCTTAGTTAATGGTGAGAGGTGTGGGTCCAGTTTCAGTCTTCTGCAGGTTGCCAGACAGTTCACCCAGCACCATTTGTTAAATAGGGAATCTTTAACCCACCGAATGTTTTTAATTGGCTTGTCAAAGATCAAATAATGGTAAGTAGCTGGATTCATCTCTTGGTTCTCTATTCTGTTCCAGACATCTATCTCTCTGTTTTTGTGCCAGTACCATGCTGTTTTGATCACTATTGATTTATAGTACAGTCTCAGGTCTGGTAGCGTGATTCCTCCTGCTTTGTTTTTGTTTCTGAGTAATGCCTTGGCTATTCGAGGTTTTTTCTGATTTCATATAATACGAAGTATTATTTTTTCAAGATCTTTAAAATATGACAGTGGAGCTTTAATAGGAATTGCATTAAAATTATATATTGCTTTGGGTAGTATGGACATTTTAACAATGTTGCTTCTTCCCATCCATGAGCGTGGTATGTTTTTTCATTTGTTAACATCTTCAGCTTAAAGTTTTATAGTTCTCTTTATGGAGATCTTTCACGTCCTTTGTTAGGTAAACACCCAAATATTTTATCTTCTTTGCCACTACTGTGAAAGGAATAGAGTCCTTGACTATTTTTTCGGCTTGTCTATTGTTGATATATATAAAGGCTACAGATTTATGGGTGTTGATTTTGTAGCCTGAGACTTTGCTGTATTCCTTGATTACTTCTAAAAGTTTTGTAGTAGAATCCCTGGTGTTTTCCAGATATATAATCATATCATCTCAAAGAGTGAACGTTTGATCTCTTCTGACTCTATGTGTATACCCTTGATTGCCTTTTCTTCCCTAATTGCAATGGCTAAAACTTCCATTACAATGTTAAAGAGCAGTGGAGACAATGGGCAGCTTTGTCTGGTTCCTGATCTGAGGGGAAATGATATCTGGGGCTTTGAGCTGGGAAAGAAGATAGAGAGTTGCACATCATCTGTGCTGAGACAAGCTGCATGTCCCAGAAAGAGGAAGAAAGACAATAAAGACAAGGTACTAAGCCCCTTTCCAAGAGAATGGGAGACCTGAGGAGGGCTCTCTAACAGGGAACAGGGAACAAAGGACCTCTCAGCTTAGCCCATGGTAGAGATCTGCTAAATTCTGGTCCTCCCCCCCCCGGAGGTACCAACTCTGAGCCTAGCCATCATCCCTCCTGGCACAAATGTGAACAAATGTTATATCCTCAATTCTGAACCCACAGTTCACCCTTCGCCCCTAACCTGGCTGCCTGAAAGTCTGCCCCCACTGCAGAGCCTAGAGTGTTTGGCAAATTCATTGGGAAGCCATGGCATGGTGTAGGCCAGGCTGTCAAGCAGCAGCAACAGTGGCGAGTGTGGAAGCATGGGGGAGAGAGAGAGAGAGAGAGAGAGATAGATAGATAGATAGATAGATAGATAGATAGATATGAGATGGTGGTGTGGACTGAATTAGCAGGCATAGACAGTGATGCCCCAGTCGGGTCTTTACTGATACCCATCCTTACTTGAGAGAATCCTGTTCCAGCCCCTTGGTATTGCACAGATGGATCTGCCTACAGATTTCTGCTTTCTGGCCACTTGGGCCCTTTGAATTCTTTCAGATGAGCAGTATTTGTACTGATTGGGACAATATGATTGGATTTTTCAAACTGGGCTGTCCCACTGAGGATCCTGTGATGTTTAGTCAGGGTGGAAATATAGAGGAGAGAAGCAGATTCTGCTACAGCTGTCCCCTTTGGTGGTGGGGCCACCACAGATGTTTGTATCTTCCTCCAACTGAGAGAAAAGCCTAACACAGTGACTTATCCAGATTGGGTAAAAACAGGCTGACATACAGAGAGAGCCAACCTGTATTATCTCCCCAAACTGACCCTCAGTGTCTCTGGCTACATCTCTCAAAGAGACCTCTGCAAGGATATAGGTGGTAAGCCACAAGCACAAGCCCCAATTCATTGTTGAACAGGTGGTTAGCTCCAGATCAAGTCTAACCCTGCCAGTTTTAATTGCCAAGTAGCAGAATATACTCATGGGAAGAAAATAGCAGAAGAACTCTTGTTCTTCATGTAACATGTAAAATCAGAGGAGATCAACACCTCCAGTGGGTGACAAAGGAGATACAACAGAAAATACCATCTATTGAGAAATGGCTGAAACATCAGAAATAGAAGTTAGAATATGGACGGCAAATAACATGAATAACATGGATGAAAAAATGGAAATAGAAATCCAGAAAGTAGTTCCAGCATTGTCTTGAGAACTTCATGAGTTCAAAGACAAAGTCACTGAGGATATAGACATAATGAGAAAAGATATAGTAAAGCTTAAGGAATTGATAAAGGCATTTGAGGACTTGCAAAATGCAGTCGAGACTCTCACTGATAGAGTTGACCAGGCAGCAGAAAGGATCTCAGCAATTGAAGACAAGTCTTTTAAAATATCCCAAGCATTCCAAGAGGGAGAAAAAAGAACAAGAACAGAATATTCCTTGAGAGAGTTATGGGATCATTCTAAAAGATGAAACATGTGAGTTATAGGGGTTCCTGAAGAAGGAAATGGTTTGAAAGGCACCAAAGCTCCACTTCAAGACATCACGGTGGAGAATTTCCCAAGCATTGCAAGAGATATGGAAATTCAGAGAGCAAAGTTAATATGAAAGAAAATAAAGTTTATATTAAAAAAAAGTTGATATGAAAAAGTTAATATGAAGGAAAAAAAATCCTGCAATCAGCCAGGCATAAGAAAAGTACTACTTATAAAGGGAAAAATATCAGGATGACTTCAGACCTTTCAGCCAAAACTTTTCAAGCCAGAAGCGGATGGTCATTTATCTTCAACCTTCTAAAAAAAAAACAACACTCAGCCCAGGATTCTGTGTCCAACTAAACTGAGTTTCATTTGTGATGGAGAAATCAAATAATTTACTGGCATCCATCTATTAAGGAAATTTGCCATAATTAGACCAGCTAAGCAAGAAATACTCAGACCTATTTTTCATAATAAACAGTATGATGGTGTACCAACTAAGTAAACTCACCCATAATTTAGAGAATGAAACATAAATTCCACAATGGTGAAAAGGTTAAAAGTACACACTGGACCTTTGAAAGACAACATGGCCAAACCACTGCCATAACTATCAATTCTTCCAATTAATGTGAATGGCTTAAATTTTTCTGTAAAGAGGTAAAATTTGGCTAACTGGATGAAAAAACTCAAACCAAGTATCTGTTGCTTTCAGGAGGCACACTATACCTCAAAGGATAAAACAAGACTCAGGGTAAAGGGATGGGTGACAGTAATTCAGAAACATGTACATCAGAAAAAATCAGGGGTTGCAATCTTATTTACAGATACAATTAGATTTCAACTAACAAAAATAAGGAAAGACAAGGATGGACACTACATATTTGTCAAGAAAAGCACTCAACATGAAGACATTTCAATAAGTAAGATTTATGCTTTCTACCTGAATGCTTGTTGATTTATAAAACAAATCCTAATAGGTCTAAACGATATGATATTTTCCTGTACTATAGAAATAACTGGAGATTTTTAATACCCCTTTGGCAGTTTGGGATAGATTCTCTCAGAAGGAACTATACCAAGAAATCATGGACTTAAACTTGACCCTAGAACAAATAAACTTAACACACAAATACATAACATTTTATTCTAACAAAATGAAATATACATTCTTCTCATCAGCCCACAGATCATCCTGCAAAATTGATCTAATCTTAGGACACAAGTATCACCTCAACAAATTTAAAAGAATAGAAGTTAGTCTGTGTATATTCTCAAACCATCACATAATAAAAGTTGAGCTCAATAGCAACAGAAATTCTCATACTCAAACAAAGTCATGGAAATTAAATAAGGTTAGCCTGAATGATAGCTGGGTCAAAGATGAGATTAAGAAGCAAATTAGAGTTTTAGAAAAAAGTGATAATGAAGACACTAACAATCACAACCTGTGGGATATTGCAAAGGCAGTCCTAAGAGGGAAATTTTTTAGCATTAGAAGCCTTCTTCAAGCCAATATAAAGAGTGCAAATCAGCAACCTAATGGGCCATCTTCAGCAACCAGAAGAGGAAGCTCAATCCAATCCAAACCCTAAAGAAGGAACAAAATCACTAAAATTAGAACAGAATTGAATAAAGTTGAAAAGAAAAGAATCATTAAAACACAGAAATACAAGAAAATTCTCAGTGATTACTGCCAAAATTCTATTTTGAGAAATATGAAAATGTGGAGTACGTAGACCAATACCTAAAAGCATACCACCTTCCTAAACTCAACCAGAAACAGTTAAAAATGTTGAATAGACCTCTATTTAGCACTGAAATAGCACCAAGTATACAAAAAGGAAAAGGAACCAGATGAATTCACATCAGAATTCTCCCAAACATTCAAAGAGGAACTAGAACCTATATTACATAATCTATACTAAACATAGAGAAGAAAGGACTTCTCCTCAACCCATTGTATAAAACAAATATTACCCTAATCCCCAAATCAGGAAAGGACCCATCAGAGAAAGAAAATTATACACCAATATCATTAATGAATACAGATGCAAAATATCCAATAATATCCTAGCAAACAGAATTCAACAACACATTACAAAAGATATGTATCATGATCAGTTTGGTTTTATTCCAGGATTACAAGGTTGGTTCACCATACATAAATGTATAAATATAATATCCCACATAAATAAAATAAAAAACAAAGGCCATATTATTCTCTCAATGATGGAGAACAGGCTTTTAATAATATGAAGCATCTTTTCATGATTAGAACACTTAAGAAAATAGGCTTAGGTGAGACATTTCTTAAACTGATAGAAACTGTTTACAGCAAATTCATAGCCAATATCATATTGAATGCAGTAAAATTTTGACTCAGCTCTGGAACTAAGAAAGGATGCTCATTGTCAGCACTGCTGTTTAACATAGTACTGGAAGTCCTAGCCATCGCAATCAAGCAAGAGAAGGAGATCAAGGGCATTCAAAAGGGGACAGAGGAGGTGAAATTCTCACTCTTTGCAGATGACTTCATCTTATACTTCGAAAGCCCTAGGAACTCAACTACAAAGCTCTTAGAAGAAATTAAGGAATAGAGCAGTGTTTCCAACTACAAAATTAATATCTACAAATCAGTAGGCTTTATACATACTAACAATAGTCAAGCTGTGAATACAATCAAAGACTCTATTTCTTTTACAGTAGTGCCAAAGAAAATGAAATACCCTGGATTTTACCTAACAAAGGAATTGACAGATTTTTATAAAGAGAATTATGAAACCCTGAGAAAAGAAATAGCAGAAGATGTTATCAAACAAAAGAACATACCAGGCTTGTGTTTGGGAAGAATCAACATTGTTAAGCTGTCCATACTTCCCAAAAGCATCTACAGATTTAATGAAATCCCCAGCAAAGCACCAATGTCATACTTTCATGAAGTTGACAAAATAGACTTTGTTTTATATGGAATCAGAAAAAAACCAGAATAGCCAACACAATTCGTAGATATAAAAACAAATCTGGAGGCATTACATTACCAAACTTCGGGTTATACAACAAATCTATAGTGATCAAATTAGCATAGCTCTGGCACAAAAATAGAGACATAGATCTATGGCATAGAATGGAGAATCTAGAGATTAACCCAGCCATATACCGTCATTTAATCTTTGATAAGCCAAACAAAAACATGCATTGTGTAAAAAAATCCCTATTCAACAAATGGTGCTCAGAGAACTGGGTAGCCACTTGCAGAAGAATGAAAATGAACCCACACCCCTCACCACTAACATAAATTGATTCTCACTGGATAAAAGATATAAATTTAAGACATGAAACTATAAAAATACTAAGAGAGAGTGCATGGAAAGTGCTTCAAGATATTGGCCTGGGGGTGGTGGTATGTATATATATATATATATATATATATATATATACACACACACATATATATGACAGAGTGTCACTATGTCACTCTTGATAGAGTGCCATGGCATCACAGATCACAGCAACCTCAAATTCTTGGGCTTAAGCAATTCTCTTGTTCAGCCTCCCAGTAGCTGGGACTAAGGTGCCTGCCACAATGCCCATATAATATTTTTTGAAGTTACCATTCTTTCTTAGAACTTGCTGAATAAGTGATTAAAACAAAAATCTTCACCATATAGCCTCTTCTTATTTCCACCTCAGTGAAAATGATTTACTAGTTCTGAGGTCACCACAAGGGTTATTTTATCACTAGATGTCATTTTTTTGTTCCAAGGAGGAAACTTAACTTTATTGGTTACCATGGCATACAAGATAGTAGAAACAATAGTAGAAACAATCCAAATGTTCACCAACTGATGAATGAATAAATGCAATATGGCATCACATAAAAGGGGTCATTACTCATTCATAAAAGTGAATGAAGTACTGACACAAGCTACATGTGAACAAACCTTATAAACATCACACTAAGTGTAAGAAGACAGTCACAGAAGAACATACATTTTGTGATTTCATTCATATGAAATATTCAGTATGGGCAAATCCTTAGAGGCAGAAAATACATTAGTGATTGCTTAGGTGTGGGACTAGGAGAAGGGATAAAGGAATAGGGGTAAGAAGGGAAGGATATGTGGTTTATTTGGGGGGGTAATTAAAAGTTCCAAAATTGTGGTATTATTACCATAACTTTATGATTATTTCAAAATCCATTGGATTGTAAGCTTTCTATGGGTGGCTATCTGAATTTTATCATAATAAAGCTATTATTCATAGTACAAAATGTTTTGTAGTTTTCTGTGGGCAAGTCTCAGACTTTTTTGATTATATTTATCCCTAAGTATTTCAATCATTTTCATGCTATTACAGTTGGAACTGCTTTTTAAATTAATAGCTGGATTGTTCATTGCCAGTTTGTAGGAGAATAACTTACTTTTATTGAACTGGTATCCTGTAACTTGGCTAAATTTTTTGTTGGCTCTAACAGTTCTTTTTGCGTGTGTGGATGTTTCAGGGTTTCTGACCCTCAAGTAATTTTTTATAAATAGAACTAGTATTACTTCTTTCTTTCTAATCATCTTTTCCTTCCTAATTGCTCTGGGTGGAAAGTCTAGTTCAGTGCATATTGAAATGGAAAGAGTGGACAGTGTCCTCTTGTTTCTGGTTTTAGAGATAAATCTTTCAGTTTTTTACCATTAAGAATGATGTTAGCTGTGGGGTTTTCATAGATTCCTTTTCTTATTGAGAAAGAAACCCTTCTTCTCAAAGCAACCCTGTTTTTAGTTGGTTGAGATTTTAAATGTGAATGGGAGTTGTATTTGTTCCATAACTTTTCTGTGTTTATTAGAAATCTGATCCTAAGATTTAATATTCTACCCTTTATTCTGTTAACATGATGTGTTACACTGACTTAATTTTGTATTCTGAGCAATCTTGCACTCCGGAATGAAATCCTACTTAGTATAGGTATATAATTCTTTTTATATGTTGCTAGATTCAATCTACTAGTATTATGGCAAGGAATTTTTTTCCCCTGTATTCACGATGGGTATTGGTTTAGAATATTGTATTTTTATGATGTTTCTGTCTCATTTTGGTATAAGGATAATATGGGCCTCATAGCATGAGTTGGTGTTTCTTTCTTTTCTATTTTTTGGAATATTTTGTGAGGTAGTGGTATTAACTCTTCTTGAAACATTGGGCAGAATGCATTAAGAAGACATATGGTCCTTATTTTTCTTTGTGCAAATTCTGTTGTTTATGAATTTGACCTCTTCATATTTTAGGTGTGTTCAGCCATTTTACCTCTAGTTGAGTCAGTGTTATTAGTTTGTGTCTTTCCAGAACTTTTTAATTGTTTTTGTCATCACAAATATACATTAATTGAAATATCTTTGGAAAATAATGCAATTCCATTTGTTTACTGTCATTTCAATAACATTTTAGAGAAGCTAAAAAACATCTTTATTGAGGGTGGTGCCTGTGACTCCCCAGAGTAGGACGCCTGCCCCATGTGCCAGAGGTGGCGGGTGCAAACCCATCCCTGACCTAAAACCTAAAAAATTAAAATAAAAATAGTTATTGAATGAACTATGAATGAACACAGTTAATCATACATAGATCAATATTCTCTCCACCTCCCACCATTTCATTTGGATGCCTAAAATGCAATCCTAATGTCTTTAGACATGACTTACTTGCAAACTGCTTAAATGAAGCAGAAATCATTGGTTGTGTTTTTGTCTCAGTGTGTCTATTTATTGTTTGTAAAAATTACTTTAAAATGTTCACTTTTTACAAGTGTTAATAAGTAATATCTTATCAGTGTCCAGGTCTTACACACTTTTATTCAAACTTCATCCTAAGAATTTAGTATTTTTGATGGTATTGTACATGGAATCTTGTAGTAACAGACTTTTCCTTTTAGAAAAGTTTTATATTTACAAAGAAATTCAGCATATAATGTGGAGTTTCCAAATAACTCCTGAACAGATGTCATGTTATCCTTACATTAACAACTCTTTTTGTATATTTGTTATAATTAATGATCCAATATTGATAACATCATTAAGTATCCATTTGTGGGAGGAAGATCACAGATAGAAAGTGCCATTTTCATCACATCGTATCAGGGTACATACTGTCAACATGATCTATGAGTCTTGAGATGGACCTTGCTCATCTGGCTGCCACAGTGTTTGTGTGATTTCTCCAATGTTAACCTATTCTTGGTTCCCTCTTCCATCATGTGCTCTTTGGAAGGAAGTCAGTATGTCAAGCCCACACTTATGAAACGGGGCATTGTGGTCCCCAGTATTAGAGTATAATATGTACACCATTTAATTAAAATTACTCAAAATGGGAGATTTGTCTCTGATTCCCCACTTATTAATTTATCTTTGTAGCAAATATTTATGGGCTCAAAGATGTTTAGCTTATGAGTTATAATCCTATACTCCATTTTTGTTGCTTAAATCATTAAAGCTTTTGCCCTTGAGAGCTTGTTCAACTGGTTTTGTGTCCCGTTGAAATACGATACTGATGGATGGTGTTGTGGTTTGGGGTTTTGCTTTGTTTTGTTTTTAGGCACTTTTAAGAAATGTTAATCAAGGCTGAATAAAATAGTTTGAGATTTAGTATTTTTTCCTTCCTTATTTATTCTGCATTCTTCAAGTTTAGAACAGCAGAAACCCCATTTAGGATAAGTAAAACAAAGTACTTCATTGGCTCAAGGGAAACAAAGTCCACCGGTGAATCAGGCATAGCTAGATCAAGGTAAACCATATAAGGACCCAATCTCCATTCTCTCCTTCACCCCAATCTCTTTGATTTATGTTCTGTTGTATTGGCTTCTCTTTGGCCAGTTTCCCTCTAGGGATGGCTCCACTGTGTATTTAAAGCCTTACAGTTGTAACGTCATCATGGAAAGAAAGAGGATTTTACTTTCCACACGTGCATAGAAGTCTCAGAATTGAAACTTTGCCCTATCTTGGCACATGTACACTCTTGAACTAGGTGCTGTCATGGAGGGAATTGAATTCTCAGATCAGCCAGGTCCAGTCATCAGCCCAGCTGAATCTCATTGCAGTCAGCCCCTGTGAAGCATTGGGACTGAGCAGAGGGAAGGTTCTCTGATGAAATAAGGCATTCAATACCAGCTGATAGGAGTAGATGCTGGGCACGTGACAAACAGAAGCCCTCACAGTTTGTGGCCCGGGGCTGTGTTTAAACCCACCACATCTGGTATACGGGACCGGTGCCGAACTCCCTTGAGGCACAGGTGCTGCTGGATTCCACAGTCTTTACCACTATGCATTACTGTCAGGCACTGAGCTGAAGCCTGCCATAATATATCATAGAAGAAATGAAGGAAACCAATGGTTCAGAATCAGAAATGTTCTGTTCATGAAAGAGCAAAAATCAAGATGCAAAGTGTCTCAGCACTCAAAGAAGCAGAAAATTCTAATAGCCAGAGGCAAATTGTGCCCTCTGAGGAGCCTGGATTCTAGAAGAAAGAACAGTGTTTGAAAGAGTGCAAGGCCAGGAGCTTTGAAGTTTGGAGTGCATCTTGCAGCTGACCAGTTCTGGCGGGCACAATGCATTGGATTGGCTTGGTGGAAATTAAAGTCCCCCAGATAGAGGAGACGTGTTTCGCGCCCAGGTTCAGAGTGGAGCGTGGAGCTTGGAGCTGAGCGCTGGCCCAGGGGGCAGTGGCGGCGGCGGGGGTGGGGGGGATGGGGAGCCAGGCGCGCGCTGCGTCCTGAGCAGTCATTGGCGGGCGCCTCAGCGTGGCGGGTTCCTACTCGCAGCCCCAGCTATAGCTGCCGGGACAGTGGCCGCGGAGCGTTATGCAAAGCAGGCTGCAGATGCGAGTGGGGTCAGCCGGGCTCGCGTTGGCCTCTCCTCCCAGCGGCTCGCCCCGCCGCCTGCCTATCCCGGGAGACTCCCCGGCCCGCGGCCCGGGCGAGTAGGGCCGGGCTGTCCTGAGTGCCTGGGGCGCAGCGGCGGGGCGCTGGGATCGCAACATGGAAAACTGAGGTGGGAAGCTGAAGAGGAGCGCAGGTGATGCCTCGCGTGAAGGCGGCGGCGGCTCAGAAGAAGGTGTGGGGCCCAGGGATGTGGAAGCCACAAAGAAGGGGAGCGGGGACAAGAAGGCTCTGGGCAGGCACCGCAAGGGGGGAGGAGGCGGTGGCGGGGAGCCGCGCAAGAAGAAGAGCAAGTCGGACTCCAGGGCCTCGGTGTTTTCCAACCTGTCCGAGGGGAAAAGCGCGAGGGGTTCCCTCCAGAACGTGCTGGACTCGCAGGCTCTGCAGACCCGGGAGCTGGACAGGGCTCACTCCTTGCTCACCAAGACCCCGGACCTCAGCCTCTCTGCGGACCAGACCGGCCTGTCGGATACCGAGTGTGCGGGCCTTCCAGAGGGTCCTGGGCCGGCTGAGGCCAGGGTGGGCGCCCGGGCGGTCGCTAGGATTTGAAACTGCAGCAGGGGCTCAGGATGGACAAAGAACCAGCTCAGGTTCGGACACGGACATCTATAGCTTTCACTCGGTTACAGAGCAAGAGGATTTGCTTTCTATTTTATTTATTTATTTATTTATTTATTTATTCATTTATTTATTTATTTATTTTATTGTTAAATCATGGCTGTGTACATTGGTGCAATCGCCTGTACCCATTCTAAGATGCACCATAGATGTGGCCCCACCCATTGCCCTCTCTCCACCAAAACCTGCCCCCTCCCTTCCCCTTCCTTGGTCCTTTCCCCATAGTCTTGTGGTATAATTGGGTTGTGGCCTTCATGTGAAAGCTATAATTTGGCTTCATGGTAGGGCTGAGTACATTGGATACTTTTTCTTCTATTCCTGAGACACTTTGCTGGGAAGAATATGTTCCAGCTCCATTCATGTAAACATGAAAGAGGTAAAGTCTCCATCTTTCTTTAGGGCTGCATAGTGTTCCATGGTATACATGTACGACAATTTGCTAGTCCATTCGTGGGTCGATGGGCACTTGGGCTTCTTCAGTGACTTAGCAATTGTGAATTGGGCTGCAATAAAGATTCTGGTACAGAAAAAAAAAAAAAAATCCTCACTAAGAAATACACTATGCTATCCCAAGTAAGTGGGCAAGGCCAAGTGGTGAAAACTGCAAATTGCTATTTGGCCAGGAAGGAGGAATTGATTTTTTCAGGGACCTCAGGTGAACCCTGAATATAGTCATTATTCTGATGGGAGATTCCAGGACCCCTTCACCTTCCACATGGGGTGGTGCTCTCAAAGCCCAAATGCCCTGGGTCTGGTGACAGAAGTCCTGATTCTTCCCCAGGTTGAAGCTCAAGTCCCCCTTTTCCTCTTAGCCTCACTACGGAAGGTGCCATCTGCCTTTACTGCTTCCTTCTCTTCTGAATTTTTCCTACCTGCCAGAGGCATCGCTCATATAGATATCTTTCAGCGGATACACTGACCCTACCGCCCCTGGCTTCTTGTTACTTTTATTCTTGTAGCATTTCAGAGGTGTGAGCTGAGGTCAATATAGGATTTTGCAGAAAGGAGAATTTGAAAGTTGTCTTTGGGTCAGGTGTGGTGGGTCACAGATGTAATCACATTTTGGGAGGCTGAGGCAGGAGGCTGCCTTGAGCCCAGGAGTCTGAGGGTACAGTGAGCTTGTGATTACAACACTGCACTTCAGTCTGGGTGACAGAGTGAAACTGTCTGTAAAACTAGTCTTTGTGGGATGAGCCAACAGGAGAGGGTGTCAAGTTATGAGGTGAGTGGAATTCGTTCTAGTCTGATAAATTCTAGCTGGGTGCACTATTGCCTCTCCCCTGCCTTCTGAGCAGGTTGAACCCCCTCTTACATTGTCTAGTGGGGGCTTGACAAGGGGGTGCTCATGCCAGAAAGGGGGACCTCTTATTCCCAACTTCCTCCTGGAACTGCCCCAGAGGCATTGGCCGTCCTGTGAATTCACAGTGCGTATGTCCCTGTAGCAAAGGTGGAAATAGCCTGGATGAAGTCACCAGCTGGTGCCTCTCTGTGCAGAGTGAGTGAGTCTGTAATGACGGGGGTGGTGGGTTCTGAGGAGGAGGAGAGGTGTCAGAGTCAACAGTTACCATGCTCCTGAGACACCTGCTTGGTGAGGACATCCGTAGATTCCTCATGTCCATCGAAAGGGACATTTACACACATAAACAATCAGCCGTGTCACCAGAGGATCTGTGCCAAAGGCACAGTTCTGCGATGTCTCCGGAGTGGCCTGGGAGCGTTACACGAGCACCTCAGCCTCAGCACATCCAGTGATCAGCCTGCCTTGTCCAGAAAACCACCTTGTGGGGGAGGGTGTCTTTGTAAAAATGTGTGTCCTTTAATCCTCATGCTATTCTGCAGAGGAGGCTGCTATTGCAAACCCATTTTATAGATGAAGTAACTGAGGCTTGAGACAGATGATGAAGTTGAATGGCTCCCTTAGCTGGGTCCAGGGACAGCCTTCTCCTATTAGTCAAGCAGGTTGGCAGAGGTGGGAAGTCCCTCTTGTCTTGACCGTATTTGATTCCCCCCAGGGGGCAGCAGAGTCTTATAATTGACCACAGGCTTCCCAGCGGCACAGACTCGGGTTCAAATCCTGCTTCTGTTAATACCTGGGTGGTGAGTGGGGCGAGTTGTTTAACCTCTCCATTCACTGTGGTTAAAATGGAGATAACCATGTCCCCTAAGAGCATCAGTAGTAACAGCCAGGTAGCGGCAGACACCCAGACCAGCCGCCGCTGGGGCTGTTCTAAGCACAGCCAGGGCTGTAGTGACCCTCATTGCCCAGGTTGTATAGA